>JAQFYT010000186.1:0-33037 GCA_034694925.1 Ceratophysella denticulata
TCCAACAAAGTATGTGCAGTACGGTGTAGTGATTAGTTCTGAAGACAACTTCGCTTAAGCGGGGGGTATTCACTAGTTTTCTAATAATTGAAATAGTTCATACAGAACTAATTGAAGTAGTTGGATTTCAGGAGTACGTCTCTACCTAATATTATACGTCTGGGTACATCCGAGAAACCCACCGATAAAATTCATGCTGGTTAAATTAAAATCATACATCATACCTGCAATGCCATTGGTAAATTCAATTCAATAAATTAATAAGAATTGTAAATTAACTTCAGGAAATTAGCTTCAGTTGGTCCACAGGCAAGAGAAGAATCGTTTCAATAATTTATTTCCTGATGATCTACATGAGCTAAATAATTAACAATATTTATACACATATATGTATTGTGTAGTTGTGATATATGTAAGATTATCCAGCTCCAGTGTCTTATTGAGATTAGCAGGGTTTAGAATTTGAAATTGAAATAACGAAAATAATGTAGTACATAAATGCTGAAAATTAATGACTGAGCAATCCAGACAATTTATTTCCTTTGAGCTCATCCTGAGGTCCAGGGAGCTTGTGTTCAGCCTCGGATGGTGGGGCGGGTTCAGATTGGGCTGGTGGCGCTGGTTCCGGTTCATGTTGTGCTGGTGGTGCAGGTTCAGGTTCATGTTGTGCTGGGGGTGCAGGTTCTGGTTCAGATTGGGCTGGTGGCGCAGGTTCTGGTTCATTTTGTGCTGGTGGCGCAGGTTCTGGTTCACGTTGTGCTGGTGGCGCAGGTTCAGGTTCAGGTTTGGGTTCAGGCTGTGGTTCAGGTTCAGGTTTAGGTTCAGGCTTTGGTTCAGGTTTCGGGTGTTGGAACCATTTGAATGGATTCGGAACAACAGCTTTAAATAAATTTTTGTAACTATTCAATTGACCCTCAACGACGTCATGAAGCAGGTCAAGTCCCTCACGAGTCAACTTCTTATCATTCTCAAAGGCGTCTTTAACGGCATTGGACAGACTCTGCTCGTCCTCCTTCGGTGGTTCAACGGAAGGCTTCTCTTCCTTCTGCTTCTCGGGTTGTCTGTTAAAGAAACTGAAGCAATTTCCTGATACAATTAAGGCTAACAAAATTGTCACCAGAGTGAAACGGATGACGGACGCCATTTTTGGACAGCGACCAGGAATTTGACACCTGTGATCTACGAACTGCTGGCACCCACGACGGTGACGAAAATGGGATTAATGTCCATCGGAGCTTATGAAAGCGAATATAAATCAAATTCATTTTTTTATTTGATTAAATGCATTTTGATATCGATATCTCGCGGCTTGTCAATATGCTTAAATGATAGCACGGTAAATTATTTAATTACAAATTAGAACGCGGTTAACCGAATTGGAGCATGAATATGAGTAATGTGTAAAAGATTGCGGGCTATCCAAGTACTTCCGTCTGGTCTGAAATGCGATATAAGCATTTGAAATTCAATTAAACAATTAAATCAACATTTTATTTATCAAATTACTGTCTAGTAATCGTAAACCGACAAGCTTTCTTATCGTATTGTAATTGGAATAGCTAAACAGAGAGGCCATTGTTAATTTATAACTAATTAGTGGTTCGGTTTGTTTTTAGGTTTGAGATAATACGGAAAGAATTGTATGCAGGATAAGCAAGCGTGGTCTCAAGATTAAGGGGTTGGTTCGGCGGGTGGCGGAGTTTGCTGAGCAGGGCTGGATTGGGCAGGGCTGGAAGAAGTTCTTCCGGTCAAAATCTTTCCAGCTACATGGGTTTTAATATGATGATAATTTGGAAGAACACGGGTCAAAAAGTCAATTTGAAGATTTTGGACCTGTAATTTAAAATACAGAGTAAAATTCAATTAAAATTCTATTTAACCTCATTGCTCCCGTATTGGGCTGTCAGGGACGCTGAACTGGATACGCAAATATGCGTATTGGGCTACAGGAGGGCGCTCCTGGGAATACGGATATATGTGTATTGGGCTACAGAGGGCGCTCCTGGGAACACGCATATATGCGTATTGGGCTACAGAGGGCGCTCCTGGGATCGCGCATATTTATTTGCATATTGGGAGCGAAGGGGTTAATAAAACGCATGAATATCGTTTTAAAAAGTTATCCTCTGTTTTTGATTTCGCATTCACTTACGGGTGGTCGATCTCCAGCAATACGATGTCGAAGTGGTTCACCGAAAAATACCGAATTATCCGGCATTTCAGTGGCTGCCGTTACTGTAGTTCCAGCTCCAAATGAACAACCATTTCCAACACGGACGGCTTCGCCGACAATACCTGTGCGGAAAAAAATACTCATACTTTAGGTTGTTGTCAGTCATATGATTTATTTGGGCAAATAAGAGCTTACATTTTCCTTCAAATACATTATGGTCCCCAATAGCTCTAGCTGAAACTCGACATCTCACTTCGAACACATTATTATTCCCAATGATTAGCGGTTCTTTGGATCTATTTAAAATGAAACATCAGCGTAATTCATTAATTGAAGCAATGAAATTGAGACAATTGACGAAAATAAGGAAATTTCCCCATACTTATTCTCAATAACAGCCAATTCTTCGATAATATTGGACTCTCCGATAATAATAGGCCCTTCATTGGCCAAAATTTTGGCACAGGGATGAATCACGGTTCGGGCTCCGACCTTGATATCACCCACGAGCTCCGCTTCCACGCAAACCACAGCACCCGGTGTTATCTGCAAACTGGAACCAGAAGATTCAATAGCATTAATTGCATGGGAACGAGATTCATGTTCCTGCTGCTGTCGTAGCAGGGCTCGTCGTTTTTTCGTATTTTTAGCCCAAAGTAAATTCAAATGCATTTTTTAAAAAAAATGTCAGTCAATTTTGAAAAGGCACAGGAAGTACAGGCTAAGTTATTCAAGTTTAAATTTCAAGTATTTCAAGTACATTGCACTGCACAGTACACGTGTGATGGAATTTTAAAATTTATCATTGTAATGTAGCTTAAAACTTCTGTGTATAACACCCTGTATTCCAGATAACACACTAATTAATGCTTTTGCACGGCTCCTTCGGTTCCCCTATCCTGCCTATATGGTAATTCTCTAGCAATAACAATAAAGTGCATGGCTCATGCCTCGATTAGAATACAAAGTATTTTTTCCTGATTTTAATGGTAGAAAACGGAATTTCTAAGTTTCTTCGTGTGAGCATCTATTTATGTACCTTTTATAATACAGCGTACCGCTGAACTGGAATGTTGAAAGTCTTAAGCATTAGCTTAAAACTACATACAGTAGTGAGTCTTGTATATTGTTGAACGTTGAATTTGCAATGCAAACTAGGTATACCTTGTGTCAGTGTCAGTCGCTAAACAACTGACAAGTACATCGTTATGCATTCACAATTTCAATAATTATGGCTTCTGGCTCATGGTCCAGACCAGGGCAGCTTGTATTTGAATGCTCTTTTATCATATGCCGCAGGATGAAGATATGCTTTGGCTTTTGCATAAATCGTCGCTGACGAATTGTCGGCGAATGCATATTTTTCAGCCTAGCTCTGTTGCATTTATTTCGTATGCGATCTACGCTCTATCGATTTGGGTGATGAATCCGGTACTTACGGATCTTGTTTTTGGACAAATAGACTAGCTTCGAATATCCATGGGTTGGGTATGGGTATTTCAGAATTCCATATCTCGATAGACATACGAGGTTGGCGTTATTAGGTTGATGTTGACGTTGACAGAGGAATTAGCATGGGAATAGCGTCGGATAATCTCGTGAGAGAGGCTCAGGCTCAGACAGAGTTCTGCAGTCTGATGCACATTCCCATCTCATCCCAGCCCAGGTAAGTACAATACTATATATTTCTGTATGGTGTGCCCAGGCAGAGTTAAAAGTAAAAAGCAATTAGAGCAACTGAGATAAATATGAAAGGCAAAGTCGTTATTACCTGCCCCACACTAATTATTCATATTTCGGGCAGAAGAGGCGTCTGTCTGCACGCTATGCGATTTACATTGTATTCTGTTCCAATGGAGCATATGCAACATAGATATGTAGAATGATAACGGCTCCATATGAACCAAAATTTCCTAAAACGAACCTAACCTACCCGTTAAGACCATTGTCGGAATACGCTGTTGAACTGTTACTGTCGAAATAATTGCATTGGACACAGTAGGACATAATGCCAATTCAGCAAAACGCAAAGTAAATGTTCTGCAGGTAACTTTCACCGATGACTTTCTCCGTGCTTCATATGCCAGTGTTTATTTAGCTTGGCTGTACGCTGCACTGTGGATAGCCCTATATCGACGAAATACACAAAACATAATTTTTCTCAGTTCGGGGACCGAAGAGTGAGGTCCCTGAGTAATTACTCTTGGATGGAAATGGACTCGTTGAGTTGACTGAACATGAAATGAAAACCCATTTAAAAATTACTTGGTGTCATAAAATAATGTATGCAAATGTTCACTTTGCATATCACCAAAAAAGTCTCAAAGTTCCAACTTCCAACCCTTCAAATTCAAAATATTCCATGAGAGATATTTCCAGAGTCAGAGTCACATATCTGTACAGTATACGTACAGAATATTCCATAGGGCAGGGATGCCAGGGAAAGAACTGACACGGCAGGTCACACGTGGGTACAATACCACACGACAAAATTTTTGTGAATTGTGAAGTAACCTGAGATTACCAAAAACACCGAATGAAAAAAGTGAAATTTTAACTATCTAAGAATTTAAAAATGAAGATTGTCAATTTAAGCCCAGATCAGCCGATGTGGATAGATCTTGGATTTCTGAGTCCATGCTGTAAGATAGATATTTCAGAGTCATAACAATAGCCATGAGGATCTAGATCCCAGGATCTAATGGGGATATGTATCAGGTGTCAATTATTTATAGTTGGTAGTTGGCATTGTAAATATTCAATATTCCAGGCCAGATTGGGCTAAATCTTCCAGCAGATCGTTATAAAATTTGATAGCTGAGGTAGATATGTACCTATATCTACATTTTTGCTTATAGTGAAAAACACTGATCTATACGCGGAAGGCATCGGGTCCGAGGTCAATCGGAGCCACGTGGAAAAGTTCTGGACGAGATGAGCTGTATTCCGTAAAAAAAATATTTACAGAATTCTACTATTACAGAACTTGAGCATTCCAAACGTGAATTCAAATATAGGTACGCAGAGCTCGTCATAGTGCTCTTAAGGCTATTCTCATGTTTTGAATTTTGGCGGTATTTCGGTAAATATGTTAGCTAATGGACAAAAGATGGTCTATACGGTATTACGACTCGAATCTGACGTTTAATATGTAATAATTTGGTCAAAGTAATTACCCTGTATTATGTTTTGCCCATGCGTTACTACGAGATATCGTCAGAATTTTAAAAAAAACTCAATAATAGCCTTAAAGATTAGTTTGATATCATGGTTTTTGGCTCCACGTCTTATTTTTTATAGAAAATTTTTTGCCTATGCTAATTTTTCTGGGCGTCTGAACATTAGCCCTTCGGCTTCTGGATTCTAGAATGAATGGCGAACGCTTTTCCGCTCATGTATTCAAACAATTAGCACATCAGACACATATAAGTGAAAACGAGATTGTTATGAGTTCCTTGCCATCACCAGATACAGAACATACAAGTTTTTCTCATGTCTAAAATTTCAGGCGACTTATTGCTTCAGTGTTCAGCATTTTCAATTTAGGTTTTGTGAGCTTGGGCGCTGTACGTACAGGATGAGCGAGTGTCCAGTCCAAAGTGCATCTATAACGATAATCTGCTTATTGATTATCTGTAATTTTGTATTTTTAAATAATATAAATCGGCGCATACCAACTAAATATTTTCCTTGCTGTAGCTGGACAGCCACAGAAACACAGAAGTGAAATTCAGAAATTCAGGTGCTACTAAGTTCTTGTTTGTTACCGTTGGCGTTTTCTGGCTTCCGTCATAAATTACCAATACCCTCATTAGGAAGCAAATTAAAGTAAGTTGACGTTGAAGTCATTAGGCTGCTGTAATTAAGTCTTGTGGATTTCCAAACAGTTCGAAACTACCTAAGTGCGTTTACAGATTGTGTATCCGAAAGACATTGTATTTTGTAGGGTAGTAAAAGTACAGCAAAGTATATTATTGGTTGAATTTGAAAATCAATGATTTCCGCCAAGATTAAGTTACGGTGATTGGTTGGAGGCTGTAAATGGTGTCAAATCCAGCCAATTACCATTTAATGAATTTAAGATGTAAATTATTTTTCTTCCTATTGGACAATTCTGACTTTTGGATTTAGGCGCACTGATTCTAACAATTAAGTAACGAAATTCCGTCATTCGCTCCATGTTTCAAATATAATAGCTAAAATTGAATTTTTGAAAACTATAACCGGTATGCGACCTTACAAAATCGAAAATGAGTTTCATTCCAACACTATCTTACCTACGAGCATTATTATATTTTCAATTTAGAAATATATATATATTTAAAGAAATGTCGTTACATTAAACAGCCAACATAGCCAACACTTTCAAATGAGCCTGACACACAAACAAAGTAATTCTAAATCGCTCAGGACAGGCAGATTCCACCCAATAAGCAAGGTAAGTGGGTAAGTCATAATCACAAGGCAATTAGGAAAACCAATTAGTTAAGCCCTATGTAGAAACTAGTACACACGGATGTAATTTTAGAATAGAATACAGAAACAGGTATAGCCTGCCTGCACTATGCAGCCTCGAAATTTTAGGCAAATGAGCTTGCCTAACGAAAACGAATCGAATATCGAACAATTTTATCGAAATTTAACATTAAATATATTCCCGTAGCCAAGCAACGGGTTTATTTTTCAAGCAATTGCTATATATCCCAATCCTTCGAATTTCAAATTCAATCCCGGAAGCCACATAGCGACATAATATATACTCCGAAATCAATCCATATTTTCCTGTCTCGACGAATATACCAAATGCTAGACTGGAAAAGACCATTAGTGACCCCAGATTGTATTTTAATGAACCAATCAGCCACGTTGAGAAATATCCTTCGAGACTTCGAAACCCTTATGCTTAATGTTATGTATGACCACACCAGACGAGGAGAATAGGACTATCTGTCTATACCCAAAAATTCCATAGAGCTCATGTCCATGCTCCATGTCAGTATTGACACGTCAGCCTCTACACGGCTCATCACCAGCCTACTACCTACCTGTTGAAATGGAAAGATCTCGTCAAGAAGAGCTCTCCAAAAAGCTTCCTATATAAACACCCACACACATCAGGTCAGAGGCACATTAATTCCATGAGTGTCTCGGCAGTCAGACCTCATCTGAGTTCCATCAGCAACCGCAGGGCCTAAGTTAGCATAACGTTAAATTTCAATAATATTCTGCCCCGTACTTATCCGTACAAACGTACACCTTCCCACTTCACACCTACTACTTACAAATAATTTCCTTGAGAGTCACATCACACTACTTGAGTCAGTGCATATTAGGATCGTGGCGTCGTCGGTAGTCAAAAGTCACCAGATTTATAGCCAATACCCAGGATAACCAATTTTGCATACAGAGCCCTAATCGTACTGTACCTGCCATATGGAGAAAGTCCGTCAATACCAGGGTGAAAGTTGGAAATACCGAAATCCGAAATACTGCTATTGGCTACAGCGTCTGGACCAGAACGAATCAACCAATCAGAAATCAGCACACTAACTTTAACCCTCAAGAGAGCAATCCGTCGACAGTTTACTAAAAACACTGTCATGGAGACGCTCTCTTTAAGGAAAAAGTCTATTCATCGGACCCATCCTTCATCGCACCGCATCTGATAAACTATTGGATCAAGAATTACGCTAACGTTTTCTTAGAATTTGAAAATTTTGCTGGCATTATCCGTCAACATAGCCAAACAAGCTGATTGTAGCTTAGTTTAGTTCGCCATATAATTGCAGCGTATATTTTGCCTTATAGTTTTAACATATTTAACCCATTCTATTTACTGTTTTAAATTTTATTTTGTAAATACAGCAATATACACGGATATGGTTTAGAGATATTGGTATAGGTTTGAAGCGTTAGTTCATATCGGTTGCAACCGGTTAGCTAACAAGCTTTATTTTAGTTATATATGTACCATATGCCCAAAAGTAATTAGCATATAAAGTACTGCTTTAAAATTGAATTCTAAGCTACATTCTAAATTCACCAGGTACATTTTGCACTGTGGAAATTTACTGGGATTCCGGACCACCTCGTACCTTGTACCACATATAACCTATTTCAAGTCAGTAATTTTAATCATAATTAGGACATTTGTACACAAATGTTAAATCATAATTTATAAATTATGCTCTACTCTACTCTACAAATTAGCATAATGAACTCAATCCCGGAATTAGCATAAGGAAAAGCACGTGAAAGAAAAAGATGATGCCAACGACGACGACGCCATAGCAAAAAAACCATACGTGTCAGGTAGGTATATATGATTCTCTGAATATTTTGCTAGCCGGATATTTTACATTTAGTTTTCAAATTCATTCGAAGAAACTGGAACTCGGGGTACACGAACTTTGGGCCCACTTCCAACATGTTGCCCACTCCGGTCCCAAAAGGCTCTTTTGATGAGATGACCCTTTCCATCAAAAGTGATGTCATCGAGTGACCTCACAGGAGCATACCAGAATCTCGGATTGTATGACCCGACTGGGTCGGAATGTCGAAGAAATTGTTGAATTTCATCGAATTCTTGAGTATTTCGTTCTACCGATGGAATGGCGAGAGTGCCTGTAGCAATCGTACAGATTACAGCGAGGGTGACGAATGTAAGCAGACTTCCGGTCATGTTTAAAGCACGAATTTTCTTGGAAATTTCTGACAGAAATTACATGAAATAGAGAAGGCTTCATGTTAAAATCCCGGAATTTTTTTGTTATGATGCAAATGAGATGCAGGTAGGCATAAGGAAGGAGTAAAGTGAAGTGAATGAATACAATGGACATGGATAGACGCGAGTTTGTGATCACGCATTTATATATGTAATATTAAACGCACCTGTTGAATTTTCTTGTACACCTTGGGATCTTGGAAGTACAACCGTACAGTACTTATGCAGAGGACGTATTTTGTGAAGAAATTAGCACTCGGATGCAAATCAGAGGCTTTTATGAGATGACGGGGTAGTAGGTACGTGAGGACAGGGGAAAAACAGCTAGCTACCGAATACAATGGGTCTGGCCAAAGATTTGAATAAGAATAACCGTTTTTTCCAAGGCTTTTATACAGTCTTGAATTTTTCGAAATATGCACAAGAATTCGAACCATTTTTTTGCGTGGTCGTCTAGTTGGAATTTAGGATATTTTAGGATTTACGGACAGAGCTTCGGATTTGGAAGGTGGACGGTGACGCGTCAATTCTACGCGTATAAAGGTATGGGTTGCATATTAGCATATTGTGACCTAGCCCTACTCATACAAAATGCTGAAATACTACACGTTGAGCTGTCTGCGACGCTTTCTTGTAAAATGAAACCAGATGGATTCCAGTATTCAAAAATAAAGTATTTGATTTAAAGCCTTCCAGTAAATTGAGTTTGAGATGGACAGGATTTGGGATTTGATCCAGGTACCTACGCGGGTTCTGTATGGGCAGATGGACATTGACCATTATATTTATGATACGATATCCATGGTATCGATTAATGTGACTTTCTGGGTGGACGGAGTATTTCTAGAAAAAATAATTCGCTAGGGAATTTTCCACGACGTTCAGGAAAAATTAGAGCAAGTACACTGTACCGACTGCGTGTAGGTACTTTCTGCACCTGAAGTTCTATTTTAGTTCTATTTTCAATATAGCCATTTACGCACAACTTAATGTTCGGCTACGAAACCACTCGAAATTAGTATTGATGGAGTAACTGCCATAATTTAAGGTTTAATTTAACTTTATGTAGGTTTATGAAGGATTTTACAATACTATCTATGCAAAATGCAATCCATATAAAGGTCTAACCGGTCACAGCACATAATGGCCGTACGAATCACTTATGATTTCAGCTTTCCAATTTCAGCTTTCCCTAAACTGACATAATGCTTCTGATTCGGAGGAAATGCAAGCTGTATTTCTCGTAAAAGTTAGCAAAATGTCCCTATAATGTATAAATAACCAACAATTAGATTCACATTTTTGGTGTCCTGATGGTGACTCATGATCATGAATGATGTACCGTAAATAATAAAATATACTATTATAAGAAATTAAAGTTTATATCTCGAATCTCGAATAGCATAACCCATCTCGGTTAAGATGAATTTACGACAAAATTTATGTCACAGAACATAGTGGATTGGATACGAAAACAAATGTTCAATTGGGCAGATTTTTGTTAGATATTAGGTCAATCCAACCTAACCTAACGCACTGGTAATATATTCTATCGTAACCTATTTAGCATGATATGTTTTGTACCTCACAAAACATATTTTCGTACGTGTGCTATCTTTTGTCGCAGTTAAATGTCATGCCTTAATGTCTGCTATATGTTTTTTTGGAAACATCGTTAGCGTTATGCGATCCGCAATCACGGACAACAGAAAACAGTACCATCAGACCACCAGGCTAATAATTCAATAAATAAAATATTTGTAAGTGGTTGAATTTGGGTACTCTTTACTGTCACTTGGAAAATTTGAAAACTTGAAAAATACTGGTTCTCCATTACGAATAAAAATAGATTCTGCGTCCGGCTCTATGTTTCAAGGAGTCAGCCAGCTCTATTTAACTAATTAATTATGAATGAATCAATATTTTTCTGCTCTAATTTAAACAAGTTTTACATTAAATTTTGAGATGTTTTGCGCTAAGCCAAAATTGGCTGAAGTGGTTAAGTCCGTTCATTGATTTTATTGAAATAAGTTACGTGATTTACGCTAAGAAAGGTCAGAATAGGTTAGGTTAGGTTTAAAAAAAGCCGGATACAAGTTGCAAGTGAAAGTTTTCTTAGGACAAAACTTATCTAAATTACCTATGGTACTTAAATTAACGGCCATTATGCATTACATATTACCATAATTCAATACATATATTAACACAAATATGTAAGGTTCTCCCAGCTGCCAGCGGTCTTCTCAAAAACCGCACTAGGCGGTAAGAGCAGAGCAGGCACCAGGTAAAAACTAACTGTTCCCTCTGGCGCTGACCCGCCCAGCAGGCCGTGAAACCAACAGTTTTAAAAAATTCAAAATTATCGCAAATCATAATCATATAGCATACCTATATGTCACCACATTTCACACGTCATAAATTAATGCAGTTTTCCTACAAACCACATCAGCCCTTAAACTAACATTACCGATTCGGCGGGAATTTTAATTTCGGTATTTACACCTTAATGTACGTAATACTTTAATTTACGCGGCACAGATGATCGTATACAATAAACGAAAATTCACACTTACCTCATGGTTGTAGCTGTCCAGATTAGAATGCGTTACTCCAGCTGTCAGTCGCGTCCGATGACAAGCTTCCAGATTCGAAATAAATTAACTTTAATTAGTTATGTTTATGTACTTTTCATTAAATTTCCATCACGGATTTCTGAGATAATTGACAGGTTAGGAGGAATTCAATTCAAGCCTCGTGGCCCGTCCCGCTCAGCTAAACTCACTAAACTCTGCTAAAGCTAAGGATAACAACGCTCTTACGCTACGCACAATAACAAAAACGCTAAAAACAGAGGTAAACTGTTCAAATATGTAGGTCATAGGTAACTAAAATCAGTTAAATCAATTGTCAATTAGACGGATTCCGACTTCCGACTAGCAGTGAAGTGGAATATGGTTGGAATTTCATTATTTGAGAGGAATGAGGAAGATACATGTTTGGATTAGGATCCGAGTCCAAAATCTGTAATTGACCGAAATGAAAAAACGCCCGCAGCCCGAATTAATTTATTAAAGTTAAATGTTGGAATTAGACCCAGCTCCAAATTAATTATTTCCATAACCTAACCATTGTTATCCAAGCTAGATGTAGCAATTTTAACAAGGTGTGTAGGTTAGTTTAGTCTACACTAAAATATACAAACACGGTGTTGACGCTATTGACGGTGTGTTGTTAACTGTTGAAGTTATTTTCAATCCATTTAGGTGTGTTAATTGTTAAAATAGTAGGCGGCGTGGATCCAGGTGATTCTGCATACTAAGTCATGATTCGGTTATAACTACAAAATAAAGCATTATTATTGGCTAAGCTATAAGTCAAATCTATGTAAGTATAGCGTACAAGACAAGAGTGAACAATTGCCAATCCGTATAAAAGCGTCAAATTGGTTCGTATTTAATTTAATTTGAAAATAAGATCAGTTTTTATCCAAGACCACATAGTAAGATTGTACCCAGTGTTATGAGATATGAAATCGATATTGAATTAATTATAAAAAATGAATTAAGAGCCTGAATGCTTCTTACTGCTTATTGTCTTCTGACAGTACATGAAGGTCAATATGCTCATTAATTTCCGCCAGGGTCAAATGTGAAGGAAACTTCTCTCCACAGAAAGTGCATTTGGTCGGAATGGTCGAGGAGTGTCGCTTGGAACTTCCGTCTACCATGGTCGTGGCAGGGCGGGCCTGAGCACTCCGTGTAGAAGAATGGGCTGAATTTGACCGGAAATGAGCCAAAGTGTCCGGTGGAAATGCGAGGAAATTAGTTGATGTAGTTGCTGGACGAAGTGAAGCATTACGAGTATGTCGATCTGTAGTAAATGGAATGGTACTTCGTCTACTCGAACTTCGGGCCGGTATGGGACCAAATGAATTTTTTTGGGATCCAGGCAGCGGACCATAAGCATTTTTCTGGAGATTGAGTAGAGACAAGTTTTCGGTGAAGCGATTTCCAGAAGCCTGAGAGTTGCTTGGGTTATTTGCATAGGGATTATCTCGGATGTGGACGATGTTATCTCGGGGTCGCGGGTCAGCTTGGGTTGCTCTGTATAAGGTCAAAAATATGGTCAAAGGTCAAACCTGTTCGTTTCGGTCAAAGTTTAAGGTCAAACCATAGCCTAGGTAGGTAACTAAATAAACATCATAACTTATGAAATTATGCAAACCTTCTCCGAGACGGTGGCGGTGGTGTATCGGAGCGACTACTAAAATTATTATTCCGATTTCTTGTCCGATGATGCGGAGGAGTTACAAGTCTTTCGTAACGATCCATGACTGCTTCAATTATTTGATTTCCGGTTCCGGTTGCTAAAAAGTTGCCAAAGAAAATATCCAATATTTTGACCGAACTAAAGTATCGTATTTATCCGAGGAATGTATTGTAATTATAATTACTTAACACCGTAGCTTGTTGCTCTTCCTTAAGCGCGTGGTATACATCCGGATTTCCCTGACAAGCACTTTCCAATAAATTAATTAATACGAAAATCTCTTGTTCCATGGCCGCACTCCGTTCTTCAGAATTTTGATTCGACGAGGAGCTTGGTTCACCGCTGGACGTCAGGCGTTTCTGAAGAATCAGTTTTACGTTAATTTTAATGCAATTTAATTTTGTGGTTTGTGCCTATATCGTAATGTTGCGATACCACAAAGAATTCAAACCATGAGAATAGCCTTAAGCCTTAGCATTATACGTTTGTATTTATTATGCTAACCCCAACAAGCGCATCCTTCTGTTTATCCTGAAGCTGACCAATGAGGCTCTGAATAAACCTTTCCTGTGACCCAATGACCGCCTTGAGTAAATTTTCTTGTTGAACCAATTTCTTGACCGGCATTCGGGCCCGTGCATCTCTACCCTTCAAATCCAGCAAATGCTCCCCGCGACATCGATATAGATCCACGGTATGACCCCTGTGATCCGTGACCGTCTCATATCCCCGAGCATTGAGCGTGTAGAGCAAATCCGTCAAAAATGAATTAATTTCCTTGTTATCCTTTTCCGACATATTTAATTTGAATTGTAGAACATCCACAGCACTTTTCAATGAAGCTATTTCTTGTTGTGTTCTTGGACCACGGATTTCAGCGGTTTCGGCGCGAGGTTGGGTCGGAGTTGGTGTACGATTTTCGGATTGGGATTGGGACTAGAAAAATAATGCAATTATTAATTAATTATGCAAAATTGTGTGCTTACATAGCAGGATATTAGAATAGCCTTAATAATGATTTTACCTACCCTACTTGACACGGATCGCTTGGGTGACCGTCCTGCAGAAGGGCTGGGTCGAGTACCCGTCCTATTCTTGGTCTTCGCCTTTGTTTTGACCTGAAGAACAGGTTCACTCGGTGTGGCATTTGCTTTCACCGGTGTAGCCGAAATGTTGGTAGCTGACGCGGAGTCGGATGGTATTTGAGTATCGGATTTTAGTACTTTGTTCATAGCCTGCATTCCTTTGGCTAATTGCATATTTTCCTTCATAAGGACCCGAACTTGACGAGAGAGTTGTTCTGCTAAATTCCTCTATGGAAGGATTGCACAAAATTTGATATTTGTCGAAATTACGGCTAATTTCACCTTAATTTAACTTAAAATGAAGTAAAACTAACTTTACTTACCTTCTGCGTAATTATTCCTTCCAAACATCCATTTTGTCGCTGTAACGTTCGCGTCATTTCCGCCTCTTTCTTCCATTTCTTAGCCATGGCCGTGCATTTAGCACAGCTCTCCACTGCACTATTGCAAGGTTGTTCCGAAGACGTTGCTGGTGGAATTTCGGGTTCGTTACTTGAATTTGCAACGATTTTAGAATGGCTCGGAGTCTTTGATTCAGTCGAAGTGGAAGAAGTTGTGGACTTATAAGCTTTTTCAACATTCACAGCTCGATTTACTTTCGGGATTCCAGAAGGTGTTGGAGCGGGTTTTGCAGCAAGTGGACTTGGCGGAAACGGTGGTGGATGTAATTCGAACGGGTAACCGGATGTGATTGTTTTCGGTCGTTTGGGTTTCAGTTTTATTGGCTGAAAAATAGTAAAAAATACATAGAATTACGGTAAAATCGCGATTAAATATTATAGCACATTTACCTTAATTTCGACGATATTAGTTTTGGCATTGGTAGTTGTTGTGCTCCCTTTGAGATTATATGCGGAATCCGCATCCCCATGACTCGTCACACTTTCCTCCGACGGAACAACGTAATTATAAATTTCCGCCTCCAGGTCATCCTCAATGGATTCTCCGCGATCGTTCATGTACTCCTTTGGAATCCGGATTTTCTTTGACGGCGGCGTAGCCAGCCTATGCCCGTGACCATGACTAAACTCCGGGATTTTACTGACTTTGGGTGCAATGAGAAGCTTCAGTTCTTCATCATGACCTTTGGCCTTGGAATGCTTCAACCGTGTTTCCTCTTCCGCCAGTAATTCATCAAAACGAACACGCCCAAC
Organism: Ceratophysella denticulata; assembly: GCA_034694925.1. Taxonomy (NCBI): domain Eukaryota; kingdom Metazoa; phylum Arthropoda; class Collembola; order Poduromorpha; family Hypogastruridae; genus Ceratophysella; species Ceratophysella denticulata. The sequence continues at coordinate 15,406 of JAQFYT010000186.1, forward strand.
TGAATTACCCGGATTTCGGTTGTGTTGGAGAATATTTCCTATACCAAATTTGAGTGTTGGACCAGGAATGGCAATGGGTGTTGGGGTACGGGGTGGTGGACCGCTCCGTGGACCTTCCGGGGTCACGTTACTTCCAGAGATTTTTGGTTTGGTTGGATTCGAATGATTTTGATTGAAATCTGGTATTTTCGATGTAGTATTTCGGCTAAATGTGACCGTGGCATCTTCACGGTTCAGAGGATGAACTCGACTATTTGGAATACTGGAACGGGAACGAGACTTAATTCGGGGTTTACTACTTTCCCCGGCTGGGGCTTGGAATAATCGACGCATAGTATTTGTTCGCAAAATAATTGAAGAATTAAATTAAGAAAATAATGTCGTCTGTGTCTTTGAAACTAATGGCCATCTCATCCCAGTTTGAAGTTTAAATGCAGAGTATTTTATTGACGCTAGTGTTTTACGTTATAGAACATGACTTGACTTTAAATGATACAAATTGAAAGGGCCAAGTAAATTATTATTTACTGTACTTGTGGGCCCAAGTTTTGGGTGATAAAATTCTTCTGTTTAAATCGGTTATTTTAGGAAAGAATTTCTCAGATTCGTCAATTTTCAAAATTTTCTGTTTTGTTCCTTCTAGTGCCAAATACATTTGCCTTGTTGTCAAGGGGAAAGCTGCATAGGTACATATTTAAATATTGAATTTATAAATTCGGATTCGTGGACTGTCAGAAGGAAGGAAGGTCAGAGGGGTCAAAACAGGTAAAAATGAATCAATTTTCAGGAAATTTGGTTCGTTTGGGTCGTCATGCTCTCAACAACCCGTTACATACAAAATACCTATGATATTTGAACGCTGACATATATGAGGGTTTTGAAGTTTCTAAAACATTATGTTTCTAGGGTCGGCTTGCCTAACCTAACTCCTAACCTAACCCAATTGAAGTTAACCAAACCTGACCTAAATATATTAACATATCTTTTCTACATCGGAAAACATATGATATATTCATGCTTGCGATGCTTTGTCAGCTATTTGTTTTTGGAGCTATGCCTTGCTTTCACCCAGAAGCTTTCACCCGATAAATTTTAAGGTCAATTTAAATTTACAAATAATCCCGCGCGCGCAGTCTAGTGGGCACAACCACTAACCAAATACATCCTATGCTTTGGTAATCGCTTGTAGTGACGTTACGACACGAATAGCTTACCGAATTATTTACATCAATGCATTTGTACACAGGCACTACATTAGGAGCTTAGGCAAGCCATGGAAAATTCTGGGTATCGAAAAGTGTCCCAGAACACGAATTATACATAGCGGACCAAATATGATTGAACTATATTCACAGTAGAACTTTTGAGTTTGTGTTAGGAATTGGATAGTTGGAGTTCGAGTTTGGGTTCTCTTGCCTGGAGTGAATGGCGTCGTCGCGGTCTGTCTGTCTGTCTGTACTCGGAAGATTTAGAATGCCATGTTTTATTTTTATTCCATCGACGGTCTTCGTGAAGTGAACACCACGAAAAAACCTCACGACAGACTACTGAACTGAGGACCGACCGGACGCGGAGTGTGTGAGTGAAGTTCTAGACGGTCAACGGTGACCCACGTACTCCTATCTCCTCGGTGTCTGACATCTCTAAATCGACGGAAAAACCAGGTCACAGGCACAGGTAATGCTCATAGTACCTACTACTAATACTCATCTTCTGTCGTTTCACCTTTCTTATTTCTTTAAAAAGTTTCAAAACCAAAATGCAAAAACATTCTTAATTTTGTAAAGTTGAAAGTGGGATATTTATTTACGCAATGCGAATACGAAACAGGAAATGAGCTTAAAATGTAGAACGTAGATAAATAGTTATGTCATATGTTGTATGTCATGTATGTATGTAGACGTTAGATGTCCAATGCCCAATGTATGTCAAATGTTGATTAACCCTCTGTCGTCTGTACTACAGGTGACAGGTCACATCACAAGTACCTACAGACAGGTACTTAGTACAGTTGACAGTAGTCCATTGCAATGGACATTGTCCAGTCCATAATGTCCAACATCAAGTCAGTCAGCCGTGCGCTAGTGTGTAGTGCTAGGTCACAGGTCAAAGAAAGGTTATGTCTATTGTCTGAGGGTAATGAATGGTGAATGGTATTAAGTGTCACACGCTTAGAAGGGCTCCAACTTCCCTAGGCTGTCAGCTGTCAGCTGTAGGCAGGGCAACATATTTAACATTGTGTATTGCCTGACATATGGCATTGACCATGATCTAGCAAAGTTACGACAGGTGACAGGCCAGGAGACACTTTCCACTTGTGTGTGTGCCGTGGTTAACATAGGATTATGTGATAGAGCATACGACATACGAGCAATACGTGACGGTGACGGGAATCTACTTGGTATACCTAGTAAGTATAGCTACTACTTACGTGTCAGTGTAAGTAAAGTACAAGTAGTTGATTAAGTATTAGGTTGTAGTGCAAGTCATAGAAAAAGTAAGATAGAGAAGGGTGAATGGAATGGTGAATAGAAATGGAAGGCGGTGGCATGGCGGTGGGTTGACGAACAATTTGCAATTTACAATTTATATATTGAGAAAGTGAATTGGAATTGTGAATTGAAATTGATTGAGTGGTTAGCTGTGTGCATAAGTTAAGTTCAGTTAAGTTCGAATAGGTGAGGTTTTCTTGTATGGTTGTAATTTGTAATCAATAGTGTTTAATGTCTTACGTAGTGTAGTTTAGTTACATTAGATGCAATGGAATTGCAAATTGCAAATGGTTGTTGAAGTTACTTTACTATTGTTTAGATATTTTACCGTTTTAGGTTTTAGATGCTTTTGTAGGACTTTCAAATCTGTCTGTGTCAGCTTCACGTTATAATAGTCTTTGATTTGGCAATTGGCAAACTGTTATACACAGGTATACCCTTCAGTTCATCAAGTATCAATTGTGTATTGTGTACATTTCGGCTCGGCTTTGTCAGAATTTCCAATTCATGTGCTTACCAGTCCAGTGCTACGTATATGTAACTGTCCTCTTGAGGAGAGTTCGTTAAATATATTCTTCATCCATAGGAGTAGGAAGATTAGAGGTACTTACGGGTACTTACTGATATCTTATGTGACCTCGAGATCGAGATCGTGTACGTTTTTCTAACCTAACCCTAACCCTCTACATGTTTAATGAAATGATATTCGTCTAAGGTTAGGAAAAACATGAACATGATCATGATCATGATCATTATAGTTCGGTACTCTAGCTGGCGGATTGCATTAGCGATCCACACAATTTTGAAGCTAAATAACATGAATAAGGTTCGGTTCCAAATCCATAGATTCGGGTTAGGGTCGGCTCAGGTTCTATTTTGTGATTGTAAATTCGGATTTATGGTTTGCTTTTACTCGAAATACAGATTTGTTAATTTAAAGATGCAGTGGATAAACGTGCGTATGTCGATTCTGGATTCCTTGTTCGTTGTGCCCAGGTCATTCTATAATAGTACTTGTTTAATTTGATAGTTTATTTAGGAGAATATAGAAGTACATATTACGATGTAGGATGTAATACCGCCCGTTCTTAATATTTGTGTATAGTCGCCCGGTTTGTGGCCTTGAAGCCCCGGAGGAGGAAAGAGAGAGAGCGTCTAATATACAATATACCCAAGTACCAAGTACGTTGTACCCCGTTCGTTCATTCTCCATCATCCTTCTTGTCAGCCAGCAGAGGACTATAATACTCGAATCTCGAATATCTCGAATACTCTGCAACTCCAACTCAGTCGGAGCAACAAAAGAACGAGATGAGAATATATCTTCGTTATACCCACATACACTCGAACTCGAAATCCTGCTGACTTTTTGCCCACTCATTTGATGAGCGAGGGGAAGACGAACGACGAACCCAAAGAGCCCTGTTGCTTGTGAGTCGGCTCGTGGAGAATATTTGGATGGACTCACCATTTTATACCATATACCTGTGTTGCCAAGATCTCCACGTCAAGTTATGTGAACTTTCAGTTACCTCTCTGTCCTGTGCCTGCGTCTGGCTGGACTGGACAGCTTGGCGTAGTTTTCTTACTCGATAAACGATAAGGTCATTGTTAGTTCTTAGTTTGTCTGCAGAGTGAATTGTTCACAATTCTGCACTGGATTCTGTTTCCAGTATCTTTTAGTTTAGTTCTGTGCTGTAGGATATTATATCCGCAGTAGGCCGTACCTACCTAGTGCTCGAATCTCGAATGTTTATCAGTGGTGCTCAATTCGTGTCAGTTTTGTTAAATGTTAAATGAAAGGTTCGTAATTACCTTACTTGCATATTTTTACGTGGAGATTTCTAATACATATTGTTGTTTTATTTGGTGTACAGACAACAGAGCGCTGTTACGAAGATAGCGCCTAAAACAGGACACAAAATAATGCCACGAAATAATAATGCATCAAAGTATAGCAGACAACATGGACAAGCACAAAAATATGTTTTGCGAATGGTGTGGCACGAAACCAATTATGCCAAAGCTAAGCCAAGCTTTAGATAAGTGTAAATCTAACATCTAACCACAGGCAGAACCAATGAAACATATATTTGTCTACATATTTATGTTCGTTATGTTGCTGGTATTACGCTTTTTTCGCAGAGATGTTTTGTATACTAGGTATTTTTCTTTACAAATCTTTAAGTTAAGATGCGATTTTTCAGTATTATTGAATTGACACTCAAGACCCTGTTTACACAGAACGTGTATTAACTCCATTTAATTGTAGGATATAACAACGTTGCGTATACATATTTAACTGAGTTTGAACATCAATGTACCTAAAGTTTATATTTAGGCAATTGATGATGAACTATGAAGTAAGATGTGGTCTGGTGTCTGGCTGGGCGCGGCTGCTTTGCTAAAGTGAATACGAGTATGGCTGCTCCGACGCCTATAAAGTCTATATTCTATATCCAAGTTCTCTTCTCAGTCATAGACTGGTCATAGACACAGAGAACTACCGACTGGTTGTTGGTGGGTTGATGGTGGCAGAGCACAGGAAACAGGGTTTGAGTGAGTTGAAGTTGAGATTGTGTGAATAGTACTCTGTATTCTGGGTTACGTTTGGGTATAAGAGGCAAGAAGGGTCGACCCGAACCCGACCCGATCGATTTTTGAATTTCTGTCTAAGAGCGGAAAGGGGAAAAAGCGGACGGGGAGGCGTAACTCGGTATTTTAGTTTTTTTCATATTTGTCTGGTGCCTGGTCTGGAAGGTTCACTTCACGGATTGAAGCTTGACAGTATTCTGTCTTTGTTTTAATTCGATATTCTGTATTCAGTGCAGTGTTTTGTTAGAAATCGTCTTGTTCTAAATAACCTACCTACTTAGATGTTACCGGTGCGTATTAAAATTAAACGTCTTGCTTCGAATTGAATTTTAAAAGAATCTGTGTTTCGTGTTTTTAGATTGATCTGAGCAGTGTCATAGTCGGACGAAGAAATAACCGGAATTGGCGTGGAACGGAACTCAGCATGCGGCTGGCATGATATGTATTCTATAAAACATTAGTCCAAGTGTTTCGTGTTGTGTTCCTCAAGTTCGTGGAGTGTTTTCATGATTCATCGAACCTTGGGAACGAGTCTTGTTTACCAGAATTAAGATTTACGTGATTTTACTCCATCAACGTTTATCATGTAAGTCAAATTTAAACGTTTTATATTTCATCCATGAAACACTGCCTTGCAAAGTGTCAGAATCAAACGCCATGAATCACGGAACTCTTTAGTTCAGTCCAGTCGTTTCACGCTTGATCCTTGATCAAATTCTTGAGTTTCCGTTGTGTGAAGTGGGAATCTTACTTGGCATATATGTTTAAAAGGAATTTTTGGAAGTCTGATTTGTTTTTGTTTTTGTTGACATTTAAAGTATAGGTATGAAAATCGTTTTATTGTCCTAAACTCTGAATCTGAAACTCGACAGGGCAGGGTAGCGATAGCAGATTTGGGGGTTTGAACGGAACATTTGAGTTTTTCGGTACAAGTCCATTCGCTCCTGTAGAAGTGAATTTATTCCATAACCAAATACATTTATTGCCGCGCAAATGCAATCATTATAGGTCAATTCAAATCAAATGTATGTATTGAAACAAGTTGTATAGTTAGTTTCTAGTTAACTTTTCTTCTAATTGTGTGCACACAGAACGCTTTTTATAACGGTACACATGCCATATGCGATTGGGGATCGCGTTTGCTTTTCCTAACCTAACATAACCTGGCATTGTATCAAATGTTAGGTTAGGAAAATTGAGCGCTATCCACCGCCGGCATTTAACAAGTATACTATTACCATGATAGCAAACATAAAATACGAACGACCTAGGTTAGCCTGTTAGCCAGCGGTCACGCGTTTAGGCCGGCATATGTACCTATATTCTGATTAGTTAATTTGTATGTGTGTATTCTGAATAGCTAACAACCAAATATCGCGGGGCTAAGAATTAGTGCGGGCGAATGTGTTTTAATTATTGATTGATTTGATGGCATTGATTGCTTTGTAGCTTTATTCCAAAGGATCATTTAATATTTTAATTTCAGTATGTCGGACGATTCGAGCTCCGAATTACTCCCACTGCCCAGATCTCCGCCTTCCCGTTCCCAGTCCCGAAGTTCAGATGACTCAGATGACTCACCTCGACCTCGGCGTCATTCTCGTTCTGAATCTCGATCTTCACCTGACTCGGAAATGGCTCAAATCCCGTCCCCACCCGGACCCCAGCACCAACGCAATGGTTCTAATGACGATGACTCTCCGACCCTAGAAGAAATTCCTTTTCCCATGGAAGTCGAGGGTTCGGACCAGAGTGACGCTGACGGTGACCACGTGGACGCGGAGGATATTCCCCTACCCCCAGATGACCCATCCCGCTACTCCCCAAGTCAGGCCGGTGCGGATGAAGACGAGTTTGGCGGTGGCTCAAACTCTTTACAGAAGAAACCAGCAACAACCACGGTTCTAGGGAAAGCTCAGGCTAAGAAAAGACTCTTAGCCTTTTCTGCAGCTAAATTAGCTGCTGCAGGGAATGCAGCAGCCTTCAAGAAAATCTCACCCACGAAACCATTTCAAGTACAAAAACAACAGAAACCCGAGCCCACCCTGGCCATTGCCAGCATCAAAGAAGAAGAAACGAAAATCAAGGAAATGATTGCAATGAACTCCATTCTGGCTGATAAGCTCCATCAAGTCAAAATGATTGCTAATACTATTCCGGCCATGCCACCAGTCACTGCTATTGTAAAACCCACAATGGCCGCAGTTCCTATTGTTACCACCTCGTCCAGTGCTGAGCAGGCGGACCCAGACGTCAAAATGAGTGTGGATGTTCTGGATGTCAAATCAGCTTTAGTACTTCCCAAATCAGAGCATGTAGTAGAAGAATTCAAATCCAAAGCTGTGAAACCATCCAGAAAATCTCGACGTCACTATCCCAGCAGCTCAAATCATTCCGAGTCTTCTTCTCAGTCCAGAACTCGTTCCCCGACCCCTGAGAAGAAGTCCAAGAAAAAGAGCAAGCGTTCTCGCTCAGGGTCACGGACCCGTGACCGAAAGGAAAAGAAAGAAGTCAAGGAATCACGTAAGAAAAAATCCTCGAGAAGGTCACGGTCACGAAGTCGGAGTACGAGTCAAGACAAAAGTTTTGAAAAAGAGAAATCGAAGCATAAGGACAAGGAGAGATCTCGTCGAAGGTCTTCCCGAAGTTCGAGCTCAGTCCGGGAAACTGTGGATGAGCGAGCACAGCGATTTCATAAGGAAAAAGACAGATCTCATCATCGTGGTGGCTTTGATGAGCATAAGCCTGAAAGAGTTAGCCGGGATTTTGAGAGTCATGGGCGTCATCATCAGGGTCAGGCTCAAGGCTTCAATCCCAGTGGTTATCAAGATCATAATCGCCGGGACAGACGAGACATTTGGAACTCGGGGCCGCGTGACCGTAGTGAGCTTTCTGAGCGGGCCAAGGAAAGAGAACTTCGACATCAGAAGGATCAAGAAAAACAACGAAAGAGTGGTGGGAAGGTCAAGAAGGAAGTGGACTCTGAGCCGGAAGCTATGTCCGCGGAGGAGTCGGAGAGAAACCGGGTGCTGGACAAAACCCGGAAAGTCCGAATGCCTCGGGACTGGGCGGAGTATCGGGAGTATGAGTATGATCTTGGGGATGTGAGATTTCTCTGGAGCATGTTGAAGGGATCACAGATAGGGTGAGTTCTATGTTCTATTTTTTTTATAAGCAATCAGTCTTGTGGTACTTACATTACAGTACATTGCATTTTATTGTATTCAAAATTCAAATAGTTGTCGGTATAGGTTAGATAGGCTTAGGCTGTCATTTAAACTGCCTGATGACCATTAGTAAATACTAGTTTCCAGTCGTTTACCATTAGGAAACAGACAGTAGTTGTATTTTTGAAACGAGATATAATTTTCAAGTTAACTTTAGTATGAAAGCCATGGGCAAATTGACGCAGGATTTGACATTTGACATGATTCGATGTATTTGACGCACAATTTAGACACGGTGCGGTTCTTAGCGTGAATCGTTCAATGTTCAATCTTCTCGTTCTGGGCTATTAGATATGTCATAATTATAGCCACAATCACAATATTTAGAATGTTTTGCATGTTTTAGATGTTCAGAAACGAGATAAAGTAGTCGATAGGCAGCCATTCAAGATTCAAGGTGGTATTTAGCCTTAGTCTTTCTTTAGTGAATGTTTAGTTAATCGTCAGGTCCAGGTTTTTAGGATAATCGTAATTTATTTTTTCAGAACACGAAGTCGAAGTCGTTCCAACTCTCTGTCCCCAACCCCAGCAAGTCGTAAATGGGTTGATCATCCAACTCGCCTCTCAAATACACTCCATGTTCAAGAAAGACTAAAAGTCTGTCACCTCGTGACGCGTGCCAATGTGAGTGCGAGGGATAACTTGAGGCAGGATGACGGGAATAGTGCCTGGCACCTCCAATATCCCGATACTCTCACGAAATGGACCCGTAGTAAACCTCGACTAATGTACGGATTCAAGACCCTCACCTATATGGGTTACTACAAAACCCGGGAACAGATCTTTGAAGAAGCTGATGAAATTCCGGAAATCCTTGCAGCAATGCGTGAAATCATGTGTACCAAGAAACCCGTGGTCGAGCCGGCGTATGAGCCCAAAAAGAAACAAGAGTGGTATGCCGCCACGGAGCAAATGTTCATTCCGACTGAGGGCTCGAAGAGAATCCTAATCTCTCATCTCTACTCGGATGAAGATGGGGAAAGTCCTATGCCGCTCAAGAAACCGACTGATCGGGTCAAACCTATGCCTGTGACCGTGACCCCTATATCCAAATCAAGTCCAGACTCCAAGGATTCAAAAGATTCCAATGAAGATTCCTTGGATTCCACGCCCTCCCCGCTCCTCAAACAACGCTACGGCGGTGCAGAGTCACGGCCGGATGATTCTCCGTTTGTTTTGGAGAAGGACACGTTGAGTGTGAGTAAAACAGTGGCCAAGTCACCCTCACCGTCTCCAAGACTAAGTGCGAGTTTATCTGTGGAAGTTCCACGACGACGGCATGACACTTCGAGTAGTAGTGATAGTGTGGAAATTCGTGTGCGAAAAGACAAAAAAGTTATCGAACCAGTTGAGGTCAGGGCCTCTGTTCCGATCTCTGTGACCGTGACGGAACCAAGTCCAAGTAAACCTTCATCTCGGGATCGTGAACCCAAACCAGAGCGTTCAAAAGAACGAAACAAACCTGAAGTTTCTGTACCGATACCACCGATTCCGTCTCCGCCGAAATCCGATCCAATCAGCGATGAAGAAATGGAATTGGATGAACCCTTGCCGGTTAGCAGTAAACGATCCAACAAAGATAAGAAAGAAAAAGCCCCTAAGGACAAGAAAGCTAAGAAGGAGAAGAAGCATAAGAAACATCGAAAACACAAGAAAGATAAAGCCAAAGTTGAAGATAGTTCCGACCTTGAACCTGAGTTAGAAAAACATTCCGAATCCTCAGATTCCGAAAAAGATAAAAAATCCAAGAAACATTCTCGGAAGACCAAGGAAAAACCGAGTAAACCCAAACCAGAGCGTCGTAAGCGAAAAGGGAAAAAATCCGGGAGTGACAGTGCAGATTCGGACTCGAGCAGTGATGAGGAGAAAAATGAGGAGACGCGGAAACCCAAGAAAAAACGTACGAAACTCCAAGTAGAAGAAGTGAAGCCTAAACTAACCAAAGCAAGTTCATCTAAAACTGCAATAGTGAAACCCTCTGTTGTTCCTGAACCAGAACCTGCTTCTGATTCCGATCCTAATCCTAAACCTAAAGATAAATCGAAGGGTAAACTCAAGAAAAAGAAGGTTGACAAAGAGAAGAAACTGAAGAAGAAGCAAAAGAAACGAACTCAGTCCACGTCTTCTTCTGAGGAATCACCGTCTGTGAGTTCCCAGCTTTCTTCGTCATCTGAGGCTTCGTCAGATGAAGAAACCGAGCGAACATCCAAACATAAGAAAAAGAAGGCGAAAAAAGCTAAAAAATCGAAAAAAGAAGACAAGGACAAGAAACGTGACAAGTCACCGTCCAGTTCGGAAGATGAAAATGATGGCGGTGGTGGGGGTGGTGGCAGAAATGGTGCAGGTGGGGGTGGGAAGGATTCAAAGTCATCCCATCATCGGGACAAGGATAAGGAGCATCGAAATCGGGACAGAGAACGAGATCGGGATAAAGACAAGCATCACGGTCGAAGTTCGTATCATGGCGGAAGGCGGCGGGATATCATTGACCCTGCGGAATTTGAGTTGGAAGACGGTGAAGTGACAGAAGAGGAACTGGAGTTTGACATAGAAGACCTCGTTCCGCAACCGCATCACGACGAAGTCATGCCGAGTGTGATTATCAATAAATTGAAGGAAACGGAGGAGATGCAGCGACGGTCTCATTTCGGGCAAGAGACGCAGGATTGTCTCTCGGCCTTTGATGATGATGCTCTGCTTTTGTCTGTGCTTCAAAATGAGAATATTAGTTCGGAGAATTTGCTGGAGCAGATTTCTGGGAATTGTCCGGTTCCGGTTACCGGGCGCAGTGAAGTGCCTGAAGCTGAGGAAGCCGAAGATGCGCCTGTGCGAGGGGAAAACAAATCTCTCGACGATTCCTTGCTGTCGAATTGGAGTGATGATTCGGAAGATGATATTCTTGAGAAAGATGAAGATGAAAATCCAAATCCGACAGTTACAGCCCTCTTGGAGGCTCCTATCTTGACAGTGCCTACTATGGTTCCACCGCCGGAGGCTAGCGTTAAAGTGACACTTGTGACTGATCTTAAAACCTTGGAATCACAAAAACCCGATCTAACCACGAAGAAAATCAGAGAAAAATCGGACACCAAGTCAAGATCCCGTTCCAGAAGTTCTGGTTCGGCTGCTTCCAGATCTAGAAGTCCACATAATTTCATGTACATGAACAAACCAAGGGATGGGCACTGGGATCGTGAGCCAGGCACTTCTGGTTCCGGTGAATATGCCTCCAGAAGCCCGTCATCCTCACTCTATGATCCAGAGTCAATCAAGGACGATCATGAGCGTGGTCCAGATGTTTTGGACAAGGGTTCAATTCCGTCCGTGGACGAAATGTTGAAACGTATGAATTCTCAATCTCACTCCAGGTCAAGATCCAGATCTCGATCCAGGTCATGCAGCCCAAGAACTCGAGAGCGGAACTACCATTACTACAAATACGGGAGTGCACGGGATTGGAAGGACAGGGATAGCCATTCCCGACGCAGGTCATCTGGGACTCTGGATTTACCTGAAAACATTGAGCTGGAGAGTGTGAAAGCGGAGACGAACCGGGTTCGCCGCTTGAGTCATCATGAATCCCGGTCAAGATCAAGATCCAGGTCACGCTCACGCTCAAGATCGCTCAGTCCTCGAAGTCGGCGTCATTATGAATATCGGGATGGGAGAGATCATCGGGATCGCAAAGGCCATTTCAATCGGTTCTATCATCGGAAGGATGGCTATCGATTTCATCCCTATGACCGTCACGGTCATCGTGATCGTGACGGACGACATCCTCATGGTTTCCGGCATCCCGATCACCGTGATCGTCACCGTGAGCGTGACCGCTCCGAAGAACGCTACCGTGACCGTAAGAGCGACCGAGAGCGGGACCGTTCGCATTATGGCTACAAGAAGCATATCCGACGCTACGAAGACCGTGAGCGTGAGTATGATTCCCAGGATCGTGAGCGCGGAGCCATTACAGCCAACAGTGAAGAACCCAAGCCTTCTCCACCATTGCAATTGAATATTGCGGATTCAACTATTTCCGATGCGGAATTGGCTACTGCCACGGCGGCTCCAGTACAAGCCGAACCTGCAGCTCCAAGCAGTTTCATTGGCGGGATTTCCACGGATGTGTTGAGTGGGGCTCAACATTTTCATCCCGATAATTTCGTTGGGATGAATAACATGACGTTTACCGTGAGCAATATTCCATTACCTTCGTCAATGGTGGCTCCGGTTAGTGGGTACACGTCCCCGCCGAGGAGGCTGTCATTGGATGAAAGGCTTGAAATGGAAATGGGGATTAAGTTGAAGGATGACCCACCGAAACCCGCCCATCAGCTCTACTACCCTCCGCCATATTTTCAACAACACCCACAGCAACACATGTTTTCCCATCCTCCTCCTAGCACTGGGAAATATCCACCGCAATTCCTACAGCAACAACCTCCAAATCATGTGGTACATCCTGAAGAACCTTCCTGGCAGCAGCACTTTCAGCCTCATCCTAAACCTGGGATGGAGAAATCGGGATACCCGGTCAATCAAGCAGCGCCTTATCATCAAGGATTTGGTGGTCAAAATCAAGTGAGACAACAGTCATCCATTATTCAGGTACGTTTGATTATATTTCTTTGCTATTTCTTATCTCTAATTTCCAAATCAATGTTTACGATATTTCCTTTTGTTTAGCCGCGGATGGCATGCTTTTTCTAACATAGCCTTCATCATTGCGTTTTGCTTTAAAGGATATTGCCATTGCCTAACATTAACGAATTTAAATATTTAGCAATTTTGTGAAATTCCAATTCGAATTGAATGCGCGTTTAGGTTGAACAGTCGTGTATTTCTTATTAATTATTGATTCTAATATCGATTATTTCGTTTATTCGAATTAAATTCTGTGTAGGTCGGTAACATGCTTCAAGTGGTTCCTGCTGAACATCCCACTGCACCGATTACAATAACATCGACGACAGGGGTGCATCCTAAACGCCAAGAGCCAAATTCAGTTTTGACCGTCGGAGACATTCCTGGAAAGGTAAGAGCCATTATTTCGTAAGCTGAATTATACTCTAAACAATTTACGTGTGCGCTTTCGTATCGGCCGAATTCCTACATTTGCTGTTTTCAGTTGAATTTTGCGGTCATTAAACTATTAATGAAGCGTTTTATGAGAATAACCATATAATACTAAGTTTCGGATGTTCCAGGTTGTGGATCCTGCTTTACCGCAGAAGAGAGTTGTGACGATCAAAGTTCCGGTGGTTCCATTTTCCGTACCTGTCGTTGAACCGCCTTCAGAGGGTCAAATTCAATCCGAGTTGGAGGAACAAGCTATACGAAGAAAAATGAGGGAACGACGCCTGAGGAAGGCCAAGCGTAAAGCGGAGGAGAAACGAGCACTCAAGAAAAAGGTACGTACACTGTACACTCAATTCAAGTATTTCATGGTTTTCTATTTCTATACATATGAAATCATATACACAATATTTAACAAATATTTCATGGTGTGCGCGCTAAAGCCGGTCAAAAATGTGTGGGTTGGGATTTGGCATAACTGCACGTGTTTTTCCTAAGTAACTGTTTCCGAATGGTTGGTTTGAGCCTCATCTCGTAATGTGATGGGTGAATGAACTCTAAATTCCAAATCCCATGCCGAACTCTAATCCAGCCCGTGATTTTTTACTTGGTGCAAATTCAGCTCAAATTGTGAAGTTGTACCTTACAAAAAGTTTGCACTTTCACAGAGATACAGAATTAGATTAGCCTATGTGTGCAGTGCAAACGTGATGTTCCAAAAAAGTTTGGTATAGAGTACCTACAAATGTACGTGCACAGCTTTATCTGCCAGATATAAATGCTGTTGAAGTTGGATTTCATGGGCGCTGGAAATTAACGCATATTATTATTCCTAAATGTCGTAACCATTACCAGACCAGTTTCGTAATTCGTAGAACAGTGTTTTGGCATGGAAAATGAAAATATCACCTGACCCCTACGTGAATACACAACCCTGAGTTGATACTAATTGTCAATCTCATTGCCAACGACATTTACCTACTGGCAAATGGGGGTAAAATTAAGTCGGCAGTGCAGGAAAGCATTTTGGAGTCTCAAATTAATCTCAAACATGCTGAAAGCATAAATGCTACATTCTAAATAAGTAATATAATTTGAATTTGACCCTTAGTTCAGTGAGGTCAATTCAATTATGAACATGTTCGAGTTATTTCTGAATATTCAATACAGAATCCAGGCATTCAGAGTGAGCCAAATAGTAATTACTAACAATATGGACTTATTTAAATTTTGAAGGCCAAAGCGGAGGCAGCTGAGAAGAAACGTTTGGAAAAAGAAAAAGCGTCTGGAGCTCCTAATAAAAATGTTGAGGGAGATGATGAAGAGGAGATTTCGGCTGAAGAGCTCGCATTATTGAAGGTAGGAGCTGTGATTCATGATGGAAAGTTTAGAATTCCCTCATTAGCATTGGAGCCAGCTCAAATTCTTCAATGTCTCCTCATCTTCCTTCACTGCTGCTCCACTTACAACCAATATTTGGACAAAAACCTCCGACGGACTAATGTCATGAGCATGATGGATACCACCGTCGTCATGATCCATGTTCAGATTCAAATGATTCAAAGAATTCAGATTGTTATGTAAAAAAGCGATGTATTTGCTTACATCAAGCAATTATTTCATAGACAGAAGACAGACTTGAAAAAACACCTAAATTAACTTTACGAATTTTGTTTTGTAATTTATAATCATAATGATGAAATTGGCTTAACTTCAAATACTCTTTATCTGTATTAAAGAGACTTACAGTACCGTACACCATACCAAGTACCCCAAAAAGAGACTACTTAATTAATATTACGTATGCCAAGTACCATGTACCATGCCGGAAACAAGGTGATGCAGAATGCAGAGCATTTATACATACCAGAATGTACCTCCTTATGTATACCACTTTGTTATGTAATCCTATATGAAGTTTATAACTACAGAAGAATAAATGGTTGTTATTCTACGAAACAAAGTGCATTTAATCTTCGATCATCGGGTATTGGGTTCATTGCAGAATTTTTAGCGTTTTCGCGCATAGTTTTCAAGTTTTTGGCTATTGTAATAAAGGCATCTTGCCTGCTGTGCGTGCATCATAACATAAACCAAAGGCAAGCCAGTCAAACCAAACCAGCCTTGAGAGAAATGCCCATGCGTTTTAGCGTTGAACAGATGCACCTGTTTTTAGCCCTTCGTCGTTCATACAGTGCACAATGGCATGAGAATTGAGACTTGAGACCAACCCCGTTTCTCGGATTGCCCCTAGGATTCTCCCATATGCATACATACAGTCAAAAGTGCCATGCCATAATGCCATAATGCACTCGAAGTCATAAGTACAGTTACCGCTGTAATTCTTCCGCTCATCTTTCATAGATTCAAAGTCAGAGCTATGTGCCAATTACATAAATAGGAATTTATTGAGATATTTTAATATGATTTCAATTACGTTTCTGTGCACAGGCAAGCCAGGCACCGGTTTTTTCTTAAATGAACCATCTCATTTGAATATTGCATCTGTGACCATTGAACATCACGTTATTTCATTCGATGGCTGCGTGCTTATTAGGTAGTAATAATAAAATTTTTATACGAAAAAATATTCACTGGGGCATAAATTCGAGTAATTGCTATTTTGGGCATCCATCCTTTGGACAGGGACAGCATTCGTATTTCGCAATTGGCAATGGCATTGATGGTGGTAGGTTGCACAGTGGTTCAAATGCGAATTATATGGCGAATTCTATTGTTTCGGTATGGTGTATGGTATTTACTAACTGGTATGTTTAAGTCTATGCTGTTTAGTTTTATGTAATGGTACGGTACCGTAGTCTATTTTTATGGATTGTACTTATAGTTGTTTTATGTAATTTCTTACTTACGAAGGTTTTAATTGCACTGCATTGTCTAAAGTACAAAATGTATTGGAATGAATATAAAATAACAGATCTGTTGTAAACTTTAGCACCTTAAATCTGTCAAATATTATTTTGAGAGATACATTGTGCCATAAGAGCTTTAGGTATTCTTTAAACGTGGATCATGACGTCGACTGACACTGCCGACTGTCTAATGTGTGCTTCATGATTTTACAATAATTGTCATTTATGATGATAATCTTACATGGATAATAGCTTTGACCTGTCTTTTTTTAAATTCACGAATGATTTTCTATTAAATTGAATACTTTACTGAATTTGATGGAATGAATATTGCAGGAGGCCATGAGCGAAACCCCGGATGACGGCCTGTATGAAGATGCGGATGACAGCGAAGGGTCATTATTGCCTACTGATGATTTGAGCGAAATTGCTTCAGAAGCAGATTCCAAGTCAGAATCCGAGGAATTAGTACCTGATGAACCTGAGGCTTCCAACGTGGAGAAGTCCGAGTCAAAAGATGATATGGATGAAGCGGATGAGGGCGGTGAGACGGAACCCGCCGCTCAAACTCTACCCGAGCCTGATGATACCGAGTTTATGGTGGAGAAAGTCACACTTCCGGTACGGAAGGTTATTGAAATCCTACCTGCTCCTAGTCTTGGCATTTTGGTGGCTGTTGGATTTCGGTAAGTAAAAAGTCTAAATTTTTGAAGTGTTTTGTGCCTTAAAATCAGGTTTAAAACAATAAGAAATTGTGTGTTACAGCATAAGGGTTTTCTATCGGCTAAAAGAGCTACGCTAATGTAATCTGAATCTGAATACTTCTGTATTTCGCTTGATTACCAGAGAGCGCTCGACGACGGAGCGGAAATCAGTTAAATTCGCAGATGGAGTTAATCCAGGTGATGGGAGCTCACCGTCTGGTGCAGAAGACATGCCGTCCCCTCCTCCGCCACCAGCCTTTTATCCATACAAAAAGTCCATGTCCAAGGACAAGAACGGGTCCAAGAAGAAGAAGAAACGAGGAAAGAATGCTCGAAGTAGTAAGGCCAGTACAAAAAATCCAGTGGATCTCTGTGATGATGCCGACGCACCGCCCTGTCCCAGCGCTCCATATCCCTTCTGCCCAACTGGGATTCTTTACCAAGTCTGTCCACAGTATGCAGGTAAGAGAAAATGCAATATGCAATGGGTGGCATTTTTCGATGCCATGAAAAAATAGAATATGCCATAATAAAGAAGCCTTTGCAATAGGAAATGGAATATGCTGCAATAAGTAAAATTGGTCTATAATTCCAAAGGTTAGGTTACTTGTTGGTCATTTGGGTATTTCAAAAATCTAACTTAACCTGTAGAACGGATCAATCTCGTCCGC
>JAQFYT010000187.1:0-32922 GCA_034694925.1 Ceratophysella denticulata
GACTTTTGCAATAGGAAATGGAATGCTGCAATAAGTAAAATTGGTCTATAATTCCAAAGGTTAGGTTAGTTCTTGGTAATTTGGGTATTTCAAAAATCTAACCTAACCTGTAGAACGGATCAATCCGCTAACGTTTTAACCTAACCTAACCTCACTAAAATCAAATTTACTGCCATTCAGACCTATTGTACAAGTCTTCTTTTTCATGGCAGATTCTATTTTCTCTTGGCACGTTTATATATTTCCCATATTAATATTATATGATAATCAATCCGTCTATTCTACAAACATGGAAATCAAACCTGACTTACCAATAGCTTGCGGAGCAATCACATGAACAAATCCCGCAGAAAATAAGACTAGACAAATTGGCAGTATAATCCATGCAAAATACTGAATTGCAATATGATAATTCATATCTAGGAATAGCCATATTCTGGCTGCAAAGCAAAATAGAAAAAAAATATAAACAAAGTGCTATTTTAAGGTAGTTCTATCAGCCCAATGCTAGCTAATACAGATACCACATCAACTGGTTACGAGCCTAACTTCAGTTATGTTCCTGCTTATAAGCACGACGATAGTTCATTGGAAAACTAAAAGCATATTAAATCAAGGTTGCTTATTGAATTAACACAAAATTATTATCCTGATGACTCCCGTTGAATTTCAAAAAAGCATATTTTTAGATATATTTTTGACTAAAACTAAACACATTCACTTTAACCGATGATTGTTTTAAATAAGCAGCATTGATTATATATGCTTTTGGCTTTCCAATGAGCTATTTTCGTGCTTATAAGCACGAACATGACGGAAGTTAGGCGTGTAACCAGTTGATGTGGTGTCTGCAGTCTCCATTGGCTAGCATTGGGTTAAAAGACTAACCTTAAGGCTACATTATAATGTTTCAAATATTAAATCCTATTCTTATGCTAGGTATTAAGAAAATGTAAGTCACCTTTATTACAAACACCGATACCCCAATCCACAATAAAGCTAATAATGGCCATCAAAATTCCTAGAATTGCCAGGAAAACCCAGTCTTCTCCAAGTCGAGCAAATGTTTTTTGCCAAACGAATGAGACTCCTTTGGAGAGTAATTTAAGATGTCGACTTCGATTTTGATCTCTGTACTCTTTCTTCCGTCGCTTTTCATCTCGTCGTCGTTTTCGTTCTAATAATTTGAGTCTCTTGGCTTCCACCTTGGCGTATTGACTTAGGTCACTCGTGTAGCGACCATACATCTACAGAGCGACAAAAAACATGGGTAAATTACATGCATCAAAACGTGTTAACCGTTAACCATTCAAATCCCAGATTAATCAGCATCATTCCGCGTGACTTAAATCAATACAGCCTTTTACATAAAGCAATTTGACAGTTGACATTCGCATCGCTATGATTAAACAGGAAGGATCCAATTCTCAGCATGCATTGCCGGGGCCGGTATAATTTTAATTTCGAATGCGAATATATGGCGAATTGCGACCTAATAAATCGGAATGAGGTTTTAACGAAGCCAGAATCGCATGGATATAGCCACCGCATGCAGTGAAAATAGTGATAAGCCGTATAAGCCTGCAAACTGTGAAATATCTGCACGAAAAGGAAAGCATAACATTTATGATATGATTGTAATAAGTACCATGCCATATACATATATACGGGTATTACAGCGCACAGTCAAGTTGCAACTATTTGTAGGTACTATGAATAATTCTTTTTAAATTACGATTTCCATGAATAATGCAACGGCGTGCAGGCATTTTGATAACATCTTTCTAGTACACGTTGACGATGCTGCGGTGGTCGATGTGAACGATGTTTGTTTCATAAAGTATTATAATTCGCTATTTAGTTGTTAAATACTGATGTGATAAATGTGCGTAAGCAGTGTAATTATTAGGTGACAAAACTGACAAATTCGGACATTTGATGGCATTCGACATGTCCAAATGCATATGTCCGCAATTTAAATGCCCACAAGGATACGCGCATCTCACATCTAATGAGAACATTCCAGCTATTTAGAAGGTCTGTCTGGACAAGTGTTAACAGCTTCAGCACACTATGAATAATTAGCATACAATGAATCTGCCTTCTTTAGTCAACCGTGGCAAAAACAAAGTCAATTATGCAGAGCAGATTCGAATTCGACTCTGATTAGGGAAAATAGTACAGTTCGTAGTTCACCTGAACAACTTAATTGCCAGGGATTATGATACATCACGAAAATTGGTTCAGTTAGTTACTCACTTAGCAAGTACTTTGCGAACTTGTACTTGTAATAGACAAGTAATTAATGACTAATTTAAATTTTTTTAGCTATTCTACTAGATCCCACTGGCTCTGGCTCTCTGCTTTGCCTACGCTTACCATTCCACAGCAATAAAATCGCACGATGGCTTCATGGATAATGGTAATTCAGGCTCCAAAACGTAACTTTAGTTAAGTTTTACACTTTCAATTTCATTCAAACTTTCTCAGCGCGTATGTGTAATGTGTACACTGGACAATTGTACTAAACTAATACTAATGGTCAGCGGTCAGTGTTATGCTATGCTAGTACAATTTTTCCATTCCAGAGCAGCAATTACGTTATCAGTATTGTATTGTATTATATACCTGGTTTGGTTAAGTAGATAGAATTATTAGATAATTCAAATACATAGTACATGCAATACTGCCAGTAGTACTGCCAGTACTTACTGTCCCACTGCCCGTATCAACATCAACACAGCACGAGACTTGAAATCGTATGATTAGGCGTCCCTGGAACACCTTCTCTTTGATTGACAACTTAAAGTATCAAATTAAAGTCAATACACGGAGGCCTCGAGACAGTGATTTTAAGTACTTGACAATGGTCAATATTATGTCAGTTTATGCCTCGAATTCAAATTAAAGCTTGAAATCAAACTCATCAAAAGAATTGCTGCTAAATTTCAAGTGACAAATATAAAAATCAGACAAGCAACAAGCTCCTGATTTTAAAGCCGAATATTATGGAATTTCCACAAATCGTATTTATCTAAAGCAATATTATTATCTGTACTTGAAATCTGGATTAATTTGTGCAGCATGGATTAAGATAAAGTCATTTGTGGAGTAATGACGGAAAAATACATATTCTGTGTAATTACGTAGTATAAGTATTGAGCTGAAGTATGTTTATCGCGGCAAAACGCGGAAAGTAACATGTCACTGGGCTGTGGCATGGGACATGGTTCAACGTTCAATGTTACCTATCTATAGAGTTTAATTTAGATTTGGAATTAATACCAGTTAAGGACGGCAAAATCTAGTACAATTTGCGATAAGTTATAATTAATTTCCTTACAAGTGGACTGTTTTAAAGTTATAGTGCGCATGGATGGAAAGAAATTCAAGCTAGATTGAATGAATTTATTTTCACACGAGCCAATATGTCAATTTTTGACCAGAAAGCTTTATGGAATGATCCCTGCCGTCTGTCTGTCTACTTGTCTTAATGAAATTAATGCATTGTAATTTGCAAACAATCGTTGCACAATTAAAAACGTATGTAGCGCTTTGTGCTTTAATGCAGACTATTCAAAAACCTGCCTCGCGGCAGCTTGGGCCCTGAAGGGATGCATGACGGAAGTAAAATTAGTGCGCATTACAAAGCAAAGCCTATGAAGCACATATTTTTTAAAACAATCAATTATTGTCCTATTCCAATTCCAATTACTAACCACAGTTAAGTCTCAAATCTCGAAAGGCTCCATATTTAGGCAACTGTGAGCTAAACCGTAGTTCATAAACCTTTCAACCTTCTGGTTCTGGTCCCAAGCCGCTGAGAAGCAGGATATTATCTCCGAGTTACGTGTTTCTTATACGAGATTAGAATTAGAGTGAGGATTGAATTAGCAAGGACAGGAGCAAGTGCTGTTGACATTAAATAAGCATATATGCGCCAACTTAACCACTTATGTTGACATATTTGATAAATAAAAAAAATACTTGCTACTTGCTTCGGTAAATCGACTTATCTGTAAGTACATAGTTATAAAGCTGTATATTCTTACCAAAGTATGCTGGTATCCCAGTTCTGCATCCTGGCCTTTAGCCTTTTTGGAACCCGATATTTCCACGAGCGGTGTTTCGCCATTTGCTTCGGCCGAGGCCATATTTTATATTTCACCTTCACAGGTTTTCTCGTTACACGCTACAACGAATATAGTTCAAAGACTTCCGATAACAATTTTTCGTAGAAGGAACCGAACCCAAGAAACATTCACTTCACCGCACCGTTCACACCAGCAGCACTTCAATCGTTACATTTTTCCGGTAGGTAATTCGTCTACGTCGATCGGTTAATAACTGTAGGAAAAATCAAAATTAAAACAAATCAAAAATTAGACATCAAAACAAATTAGACCGACAATGCAAATGGAACTCAATATTTCCACTCCGTACCAGTGCCAGAACTAATTATTAACATTATGATGCAATAAAGCACTACAATGCGTAGCCAAGTTCAATTTCAAGATTGTTTACTTGTACTTTGCATTAGGTACTTATGACATGACTTACATACCTACATGAATACGATCCGCTAATCCTAATCCTATGATGCAATCGCACAATAAAAATTTACTACACATTACGCATAACCATTAAAGCATAAGCAAATTACTAATTTTTATAATTTACTTCCTCGTTTGAACTCCACCTTTAACGTTCGGGAAATATATAAACGTGCCATGAGAAAATAGAATCTGCCCTGAAAAAGAAGACTTTTGCAATAAGTCTGCATGGCAGTGAAGATTTTAGTCAGGTTAGGTTAGGTTAAAACGTTAGCGGACGAGATTGATCCGTTCTACAGGTTAGGTAAGGTTATTGAAATACCCAAATGACCCACAGCTAACCTAACCTTTGGAATTATAAAACAATTTTACTTATTGCAGCATTCCATTTCCTATTGCAAAAGTCTTCTTTTTATGGCATATTCTATTTTTTCATGGAATCCAAAAATGCCACCCTTAACGTTCCACGCTATCTGTATTACACGTACAATATTTTACATTTACACTTTACACCAGTTCAGTCCAGATAAATATTAGAAATTTTCAAACTTTTTTAATCCTATAACAAAATTCCTTCGTGAACGAACACTTTGAACCATTTGTTATAAATTATGATTATGACACGACTCAAATGCCTGTACCTCCAACATAACAATAGGAATACGTGTATATCCTGAATTGTCTTTTTAATCGAGACGCGAGCAGCAGCGGTTTAGCACGATAAGCGAATATACTCAGCTCCAAACGCTCTGTTCACCGAACGAACGTGGACTAACTGCCAAGTATTTTTTGTTCACTTCAGAACCTCAGCTCCCTTCAGACCTGGATAGGATTTTCCTTGCGGACATCATTCCATTGAGTCCAAAGAAACGAGAGGCATAAGAGTGCGAGTGGTTTGGTTAATTAGGCCTTTACTACTTTACTACACTTACAAGAACTCCACGATTACACGAAGTATGATGTACTTTAGTTCAGTTCTATTAGTTACATTACAAGACAATGCATAGTAGTGGCTTGGCTACAGGACACCGAAACATGAGACTTGAGCCTAATGCCTAATCAAACCCTCTCAAATCCGTCAGCCAGCTCAACTAACAATTATATTTCACGACGTAACTTCGAGTCACCTCACTCACTGGGCTCATAAACACCATATGTCAGGCTCCAGTCATAAAATTAGTAGATATTCTCAAAACTCAGTTTTAGTAGCATGTCGTTCGTGGTCCATTGGGATTCTACGACAGTTTGGTTAAGGTTAAATATTTCGAGGTTTAAGGTGAGTGGTTAGTCTTTTAACCCAATGCTAGCTAATGGAGACACCACAGCAACTGGTTACACGCTTTACTTCCGTCATGCTCGAGCTTTTAAGCAGGACAAATAGCTCATTGGAAAGCTTAAAGCATATAGAATTAAGGCTGGCTTATTTAAAACTATCATTGGTTAAAGTGAATGTGTTTAATTTTTGTCCAGTAATATGCCTAAAAATGCTTAATTTTGAAATTCAACGGTAGCCATCAAGACGAGAATTTCCGCAAACAAACCGCAAACCACCAAAAATTAAAAATATAAGAATAACCTTAAGTTGCCTAATGCAGTAATGCTGAATACCTTAATAATTAGTCTTTCATAATTGCAGAATTGACGAGTTACCTTATCCGTGTTGATGAGATGAAGTGAGCTGAAATGCTGACGTGCGTGGTTTGACTTTTTACTCCTATCGCACGCAAAAATTTTATTATTCACAATTTACATGATATGAACATGCCAAGGAATCCTAAATTGCCCACGCCCTTCTTAGACGAGTTCTAGTTTGAGGTTTTTAAATTCTATGTATACGGCAGAAAAGAATGGATAAGGTGGAACTACAATGGAAGGTAACCGGTTCCAGATATATTGTACGAAGAACTGGACCACTTTTTGAAACAATAAAGAACAAGTGTAAAGTGTACAGGTGTGTCCTGTCCACCCACCCACCGGTGAAATGTAATGTAATAAAGTTTCCAATTTGCACCTATAGCCGCCGGTAGATCCTATTTGCCAAACAATTAAAACGTGTAATTCCGTTGAACCGTTTGCTATTTGTTAATGGGAAAAGTAAACATATTAGCACCCGATATCCGATTACTATACTATCAACTATCATGGAGTTCAAAAGTATCTGTAGAGAACCATTACATGAAATATGCGATAATTAAAGATAATGAAAATATGGCTGGCAGGTGAGAAAAAGAAAATGTGCCTCAAGCACTCAAGCCTCATCCAGCTACAGAGGTACAAGTACAACAGCAGAGTGACAGCTCTGGTATAATTATAAGAGCAGCATGGGGTGATACCGATTAAATGAGAGAATTTGAAGCTGGAAATATCAAGTTATGACTGCACAAGGGATAAAAGCCGGAGAATGAGGATGATAAATATTTAATGAATGCTTATAGTCCTTGTGCACACGTTTTTTTTCTGTAGGTAGTGCTTAGGTACTCGTAGAAAGTATAGTTCCAATGACTTACATACAATCATATGCAGTCAACAATCAGACTTCAATTCTATACTCTACTGACTGATTGAGTTCTGTTCGGAGTTCGTCCATCTCATCGCTCAATTTTATCATTGGGTGGCATTTTTCGATGCCATGAAAAAATATAATAGGTATGCCTTAAAAAAGAAGACTTTTGCAATAGGAAATGGAATGCTGCAATTAAGTAAAATTGGTTTATAATTCCAAAGGTTAGGTTAGTTGTTGGTCATTTGGGTATTTCAAAAATCCAACCTAGCCTGTAGAACGGATCAATCTCGTCCGCTAACGTTTTAACCTAACCCAACCTGACTAAAATCAAATTTACTGCCAGGGCCCATGGCACAAGTCTTCTTTTTCATGGCAGATTCTATTTTCTCATGGCACGTTTATATATTTCCCTTTATCATTTATCATGCATATCCCTCGAGTTTTAATGCCAATCCTATCCCAAGTGGACTAATGGAGGCAAGAAATGCCTAATTCCGTCTGTTAGTGTACCTTACATACCATTGACATTTCAGCATTCATCTCCAGGTCCCAGCTAACCCGAATGACTTTGGAAATATGAAGCCATTGCCATTTCACACACATTATACACATAACGATAACGTCAAAATGTTTGTTTTTTGCATGAGACTGCAAATATAAGTTCTCGCGGTGTCTGAGGACAAAGAAAGGAGAGAATGACAAAGAAATCGAATCATATTGCATCTTTCTATAAATCATTATACAAAGTGGAATTATTTCTATTCTTGTAATTCTTTTTCTAGGTATTTCTGTATTTATTGGCGAATTGGGTTATGTTTCTTCAAATGTCCATGGGACGAGTGTCAGTTTCATTTTTAAATTAAAAGTCTAGGATTCTAGTCCACAAATTTTTGTCATTCCGAATTAGGTACATTCGTACGCGACTTACGGATACTTGAGGAAACACGGGCTACAATCTTAACTCGAAATAACGTTTAGGAAAACCTTACCCAATTTGATTGGAATAATATCCTGGAAAGAATCTAAAACCTAATACGCCCCCAGTTCTCCTAGATATTCAACGTCCACCCAGTATTTTTATGTTTGTTTTATGTCATCTTTTCGATAGATGGAACTAGAAATGTCGTGAGGCTAAGAATGTTAGCGGAAACATTTGCTGATATTTGCGTGCCGGAACTATTGTTTCTTTGACGTTGATTTGATACGTTTCTCGCCTATAGGTTAGATTTTCTCGGCGGGGTTTTGGACTCGTGTGTCCTGCCTTGGGTGAGACCTTTTAATTTTAATATCGCCGCAAAAAATTCAACCTAACCTCAGGCTCATCAAGTGTCAAGGTCTTGGTCAATCCGCCTTCACAATGTTCCTGACTTAACGAATCACAAAATCATCTATGATCAGTTGTCAGTAGTGGAGTCACATGCCGCCTATACCATCGTCCACTATACTAAGGGTGTATTTTTTAAAAGTTTGAATCCGCCGAAATCCCGCGCGAGGGCAAATGAGAGAAATCCTCCGGCCTCATGAGAGAGTTTGTGGTGGCTGCTGGTTCTCACCCTTTTTCTCCTCTGGCACCCGGCTCCACTCACTTTCACGTAACATCCTCTTCGGATTTGCAGAAAACCCGGTCAAAATTTGGGTTAAAATGAAGTTTTTATGAAGTATTTCCGTAATTTCACTTACGGACTTAAATCCTGGCTGATTTGGTACTTCCCACCAGTCCAGCAGAAGGCAATTCCATTGGCTGACTTCCCAACTGGATTACCCATGCAGCTCCGCATTTACCAGGTCTTATTTTAATCCATATTCCAATAGTGCCATGTTTTATGAGTAAAAATATGGTAAGCTTGGAATTGAAGGTCCTGAAGACTCAAAGAAGGCAGCAGGCAGGAGGGGAACAGTCAATGTTGGGGAATATGGCAATAGGGAACAGTCAACACAAGGCAGCGTCAGCGTCACATTGAATACAGTAATAATTCATTTCTACTTTTCCGGCCGCTGAATTTCAAGTTCTGGGTAACCGGTGGATTTAAAGCCTTCTCTTATACCGTATACGACTAGATACTAATAAAGCCGCGTACGACGAGATCCTTTTGCCGAATCGTGCCCGACGTACAGATATGTTCCATGCGAGACGTTGACCTGTAACGTGCGATCCACGTGGACGTTCCTGACATGGACATGTGCTGTAATCAACGTGAACGCATCCGACGCGCCAAAAGCGTGTCTTCATACTTCACGTGGTATATTATATTTTTAAAACGTAGCGTTTTGAAAACGATGTCTTGGCGCTGATTATTTTTGGTTAGGCTGGGCTTTTCTAAATGGCAGCAGAGGATTTTTGTTCATTTAAATTAGGTTAAGTCCTGTTCATTGAACAACAATTATTCCTAGCTTACTCTGCGAAGCTTAGCTAACCTAACTCGAATTAGGAACACATCTCTAAGGCTGGTTAGGAAAGCCTAAGATAACCAACATGTCCTCGTCTGCATGGGGCATGGTACATGAGTTTGACGTGGGTTTTGTGTATTACCTATAAAGGCAAAATGCTTGGAATTTTAGAGTCTTCTATAGTCTCAACACATCGTAA
Organism: Ceratophysella denticulata; assembly: GCA_034694925.1. Classification (NCBI taxonomy): domain Eukaryota; kingdom Metazoa; phylum Arthropoda; class Collembola; order Poduromorpha; family Hypogastruridae; genus Ceratophysella; species Ceratophysella denticulata. The sequence goes on from JAQFYT010000187.1 coordinate 9,644, forward strand.
AAGTTGCTGTGTGTACCGTAAGTATTCGATTAAGAGCCCATCTCTAATAATAGCCCAGTCTAAGAAATTTTTTTGTAAATAGTAGCACGTCTCGAATAGTAGCCCAGTCTCAAATAATAGTAAGGGCTACTATTCCAGTGTAGCCTTGCTTTCAAGCGTGGAGTATAAATTCTAATATGTAGTATTGAATAATATTCAACCTCACCGTTTAAACTCCCTCTGCTAACCCTGTTATTGTTTTGTTATGCACAGAAGGTACTTGTCTAAAAAAAGTATTGACATTTCTATAATTAGCGACTCTTAGTATTGTAAAGTTATTTCAAAAATGTAACTAATTTTATTCTCAATTTCATATATGGGAATAATAGCTATATTGAAAAGTAGCACAGTCTCGAATAGTAGCCCGGTCATAGGATGCTGGGAATGAGTAGTAGCCCGGGCTCTTAATCGAATAATTACGATATAGTATGGACATATTAAAAAGGAAATGCACTACATTGGTAGAAATGTACAGGACTTAGTTGATTCCAGGAGCGAACGGAAGCTAAACCAAACTAAAGAAAACTAACCTAACCTAATCTAACCTCAATCCGTAAACTGAATTTAAACTTTAGAAGAGCAATGGACCCGAATGCACACAAAGAAAATTTCAATAACTCGGAAGATTACGATGACTGCGAAATGCCAAGTTTCGGCGATGACTGCAATATAGACTTCCGCCAGTGGACACGTCATCCTGTCAATTGGTCAGAAGTTACACCGCATCTGCAGTTCATGGTACTTCATGCCGAATTTGGACTTTTGTATAAAACAACACGAAACTGTATACTTTATCACAATCAACATTCAGAAGTACACACCCATGATGTGAATCAAATTAGTTTCCAGTAAGTGCCCTTTACCTTTTTCCCAAACTCCATCATCGCATAATGAACCCACAGTATATCGAAATCGTGATCCTGATGCGAGACATTAGGCTTTAGAATTCGATATGGGGTTAGATTAAATAATCCCTATATTTTCCGTTGTCATCTCCGCTTTCTCTTGCAGTTGAAATCACCTCCATTATTATTTTCTTCAAAACAGTAATTCCTAGTTTAATTTTGTCCATTGTATTGCTGCAAATTGCTTTTGTCAAATTGAGTACATAATTCGCAAGAAGAATTTCGAAAACTTCATGATGTACGACCTATCACGACTTACGACGGCTCTAATATAAAAATTATGTATTCGATTCCTTTTTTAGAATACTCGGGCTGACTCCAACTGGAAACTCATTGTGCTGTAATGTGGTCAATTTTATGCCATATGTACTTCTATCGCCCGGATTAGATTTCGAGTTCTCGGAATCTAACCTTGTCGAATTCCAAAATGAGTTATCAATTCAAGTAGCCGAGAAGGTTAAATTGCAGACAAAATGCGTGACTTGTATGCAAATGATTTGCACAAAACCTGTTGTATCCTGTTCCATCAAACCCGGTTTTAGCCTACAGTTCTTAAAAGTTGTATGCAATGTTCCCAGGTAATTCCAAACGGATTCCTTAGTAGTTCATGTAGTTCAGGTGATGATAACTTGGCTCTCTCATCATTTATTTAGGTTATATGGAACGGTTTTACAAGTCCTCCAGTCTGGCTTAGTACAATATCCTCAACATCCCCCCACAGGACTTATTAGTAAATACGAAGTTTTTGAGAACAAAAATAAATTCCTGGAGGACTTAAATATATCTGGCTGCTCCTGGTTGAAAGTTCAGAGTAAAAACTACATACAGCGTAAGGAATCACACAGTAAGTCCATATTAGAATGTTCGTCAACTTTACTTAACATTTTAAACTAAACAAAAATTTATGAATTGAAAATTTTCACTCTCCAGAATTATCCAATTGTCAAATCGAAGTTGACGTAGCTTCGGTTTATCTTTGTCCTGTCACGGAGGAAACATCTATACCTGATTTGCGTATACTTTCATTTGATATTGAAGTTTTAACTGAACTTCCAGCTTTTTTGTTTCCACTTGAAGGCCGTAAACCAATTCTTCAAGTGGGAAATGTTTTAGCTAGTTTTGGATCAAGCGAAGGTAAAACATATCAATTTAATTTGAGTTTGATCAACTGTAACGTGTTAGAAAACCTATGCGTTCAAACACAGTCCCATTATATGAGTTTTCAGAATTATAAAGTCAAATTTAAAGAAAACGGTGCTCTAATACGTTATTTAGGTCCTGTCTTTATATTCTTATAATTATCCTATCAAGACACTACTTTATGAATAGTGTATACCTAATATAGTGGGTTTCAATTGTATACAATCCTAATCTTGCATTTCCATGATACATTGAAATAGAAGTGTCTGAGTGTGAAATTTGAATTTCTGTTTTAGCAGTACCTACGAATGTATTCTTTTTAACAATTATACTTCATTTGTAATTTTATCTATATTATAGATTCGAGCACTCAAAAAGTTGTATTTACGCTTAAATCGTGCAGCAATATTCCGGGTACAACAGTTCTATCGTTTGAAAGTGAAGAAAAATTACTAAGTGCTTGGCAAAACTTTGTAATCAATTCAGACCCGGATATTGTTACTGGATATAACATCGAACAATTTGATTTGCCGTACATATTTAAGAGAGCCTGCAAGATTGGACTAAATACAAATATACAGTAAGAATTGTTTTTTTACAGAATCATACTATAATTTATTTAAAACTCTATAATAATAAAAAATTTTGTTATCCTATACATATAGAATAATAATATAGAAGTAATAATAGTCCCATTTTTATAAAAATTTTGTTAAAAATTCCTCTTAAATTGATTTAGACTTATCATAAATGACCAAATATTATAATTTATCGTTAACAGGTTTCTCAGTCGATTCAGAAACCATAAATCCAAAATACGAGTTACTGGGAATAAGTATTTTACACAATATAGTCACAATGAGAAGTCAGTTTCCATCCCTGGGAGAATTGTTGTGGACATGATGATCATGATTAAGAAACATAACACGGTGCAGCGGATAGGTGGACCTTACTCACAAGGGGAGTTTACGCTAAATGAAGTAGCGAGGAGATACATCAACGATTCTAAAGTTGACATTAACTACAGAGATATCTTCGAACTTCAGGCGATAGGCCCTGAGACAAGAGCAAAGATGGCCGAATATTGCATGAAAGATGCTATGTTGCCATACAGTCTCATGATGAAATTAAATCCAAACCCGAAAGAGAAACACGAAAATTTGATAACATTCTACATAAAAAAATCAAGAACATGGAAATTACCTTTAAACTATTTGATGGAAAGCTCTGAAAACGTTACTAGCTACGATAAACTACCCAATGTAATTCATACAAGAGATATATGTCAGTTATTCTAAATTGCCTGAACTAGAAAATATCATATACGGATAATTATTAATCTGAATTGTTTCAATTATATTTAGGAGTTCAGTTGCAAAAAACTGACGTCCAGTGCCAGTGAAATACAACTATCAAATACGTGTGATCGCTTTATTCAGAGAGACATCACTGAAGAGATGCGCGCCTTGGACCTTATATACAGTAGCGTCTGGAACTATTGTGAAACCTTGGAAACCTCCGTGTACGTTTACTAGTTCATACAATTCATGGGTACTTGTAATCCTTCTTAGCTGGATAGAAGTGTCGATCCCCATCTTTTTCCAATTTTGTCATATTTTTTAACCTTAACCTGAGCTTGAGTTTTATAGTTTGTTATAAAAATCGTTATAATGCGAAAAAGGCTTGAACTAGTACGTGGTATTGGCAAACAGTCGTCGAGATGGTTGTTCGTACTTCATTAGTTGGAGTCAAGCCAAAGGTGGTCATGTGTAATTTTCAATAATTTTGTTTACAATTTTTTCAATGCGGTTTTTTTAAACTTTTTAAACACACTATAAACAGGTTGTGTGATTTCAATTTATCAAGACGGGAAACTTTTAGTATGGACACCTTGACTTACGACAGTGTCTTGCAGAGTGACATTCATGGTATGGTGCCAAATTTGTTTAACTGATTTAAAACAAATTACGCACAGTGCACTGGTGCACGAGTTGATTGTCTAGATAAGGTTATAGATATGAAGATGACAGGTTCTAAATAAGCATGACATAGTTTATAACTTGGTGCTAGGTGCCAAATCTAGCCCCTGTGCGGAGCCAGATTTGATTAGATTTGGCGCCGCGGGAGACGGTTAAGTGACTGATTAATATGCTTATATTATATGTGTGTTATTATTATATATGTTTATATGTGATTCATATATTTTACAACGTCTTTGCAGAAAAGTTCTCGCCGCCAGTTCCGAGTGCATGCTTAATGAAATTGACCTACTTCAACGTAAAGTTAAGCATTTGCATGCGTCAATCGCTTACATTCGGGAGCAAATGAATTCCATTCCAGATATGCTACTTAATCAAACAAAGGATATTTCGGTCAAAGAGGTAAGTGCTTAATATTCATAGCTCACAGTTATAGTATTAAAACTAAAAATTCTTGTACCCCCCTTTCATTTTTATGTACATTCGGGCTAAACAGTTTACAACAAAATTGAAGAGAAATCCTTCAAATTGTGAGGAACCTAAGAGTACAGTTGTATTACGTTGTAAATTTTTTTTAAAAAGTGACTAGCTGGAAGCCCGTCCTACGGAAAGGATGACTACTATCTCTCATTTGTGTGACTTTAATTCTCTCTTTCCTCAATCCCTAGTACCGTGAATTCACATGCCGCTTCCGTTGCGTTTGTCCCATCCCTTTTATTAAACCACATTTTCTTTCTTCCTCCTTCCTCAAACTCCACTCCCTTGAGCTCAGCCGTTCCTTTTTTTAATCTCCTGTCCCTTGACTTCTCCCGTCTCTTACCTTAATCTCCTGTCCCTTGGCTTTACCCGTCTCTTTCCTCAATTTCCTGTCACTTGACGACAAATGTCTCTTTCCTCAATCTCCTGTCACTTGACGACGAACGTCTCTTTCCTTAATCTCCTGGCCCTTGACTTCACCCTTCTCTTTCCTCAATCTCCTGTCCCTTGACTTCACCCATCTCTTTCCTCAATCTCCTATCCCTTGACTTCACCCGTATCTTTCCTCAATTTCCTGGCCCTTGATGACAAAAGTCTCTTTCCTCAATCTCCTGTCCCTTGACTTCAAACGTCTATTTCGTCAATCTCCTGTCCCTTGACCACAAACGTCTACTTCGTCAATCTCCTGTCCCTTGACTACAAACGTCTATTTCGTCAATCTCCTGTCCCTTGACTACAAACGTCTCTTCCCTCAAACTCCTGTCTCTTGACTACAAACGTATCTTTCCTTAAACTCCTGTCCCTTGACTTCACCCGACTCTTTCCTCAAACTCCAGTACCATGACTTCACCCGTAGGTTTCTTACGTCTCCCTTCTCGTGACTTCAACCGGTTCTTTTCTCCATTTTATGGAATTGAAATCACTTTGGTGTTTTTTCGGTACTAATGGGTCACGGGGTTATTTTAGAGTTTTTCAGTCACTAATGTGTCTAGGGTCATTTTGGAGCGTTTTTGGTCACTAATGGGTCAGGGGGTCAAAATATTTCGATGAGCAATACGGCGTTGGATTCCCCGAGCGAATCTAAAGCTTTTGATGTATCACACGAAATATTTATTTTTTTGGCCATTTTCAGTTTTGGGGTCACCAGGGGGGTACAGGGTAAAAGTATTTCGATGAAAAATACGGCGTTGGATTCCCCACTCGAATCCAAAGCTTTTCATGTATCACACGAAATATTTATTTTTGGTCATTTTCAGTTTTTGGCCAATAGGTGGTAGGGGGTCAAGATATTTGGGTCGTAAATGTCCTATTAGCTGCGCAGGACTGCGCAAGACGAACAATTTGAGGTATCAAACTTTTTTGTACTCCTACTTCCCGTCGAGATAAGCGAACACAAACAGACGGACGGACATTCCAAATTATATAGTAGATAGGAATAAAAAGAGTTGACAGTACAGTATGTAGTTTGAGTCTAAAGTGGTTATGGTATGTATTGTCTAATTCAGTGTTCGAAATCATGTACAATTACTATGAAACGATGCACTAGTAATAATTCAGATTATGGCATTTATAAACACTACTATTCTTACATTTCAGGTAAAAAAATTAACACCTGTGAGCGCATCTGAATGTCGACAAACTAGACAACTCGTAAGGTCATTATCATCCGAAAATCTTCTAACAATATTACCTGAAGCAGGAAAAGCTCTGACAGACCATCAGGTAAAAAATGCTTAGAATAGATGTTTTACATAATTTGATGAGCCCACAAATTTATTTTTTAAATGAACATTTAAAAAAGTTAGATGTGTGAAATAGAATGGAAACGAATAGAAAGCATCTACTTTGGAATTTTTGTACTGACCCATATTGTGTCAACCTATTTCGGTCTCCGCTTTGTAACTACATCCGTCGTTCCGGCCTATGAAAGAAAAAAATATGTGAACGAATTGCTCGATCCTCTCTTTGGTACCACATCCAAGCTTCTCTTGACCTAGAAATAACCAAAATGTAAACAAATTGCTATGCTGCACATGTAGTAAAAAACTGATGGGGTCCAATATTAGGTATTTCACTGTTGCCATGCAGGGTCACGTCACAAACTTGGCACAACTTTTTTGTATCCTTCCTTGCGGAATAAGCTCACCTGGTATATACAACGAGGACAAATCTACATTTGAATCACCTTGCAATGATTAGAATTTTTTATTTATTTTTTTAAATTAATGTTATAAATCAATTTTAGCTATTTTGAATAACTTTAGGTTAACTTATCATTCTCAATAATTTGAGTAAAAAACAGGGTTTGTGGCATGGGCTATTCTGGCGTTAATATTCAGCAAGGAGATCTGCAATTTTTTCTTCGCTTTGCAAGGAACCTTGCTGCAAACGTGTGGCAATGTGTTTTTACTTTTTAATCTCTACTTGAAGTTACTAATTTTTTTAAATGGCCCAAAACTGGGTCAACTTTAAAAAATTGTAACTATAATTAGGAATTAAAAACTAAAATTCAATTGCCACACTTTTGTAGCCAGGTTCGTTGCGAAGCGAAAAAAATTGAAGGTCTCCATGCTTATATTACCGCTGAAATATCCCGTGCATTAGACCCATTTTTGATGGGATATTAACATTAGGGATCTGTCGAGCAGTGACCTTAACAAAAATTCGACACATGAGATGGCTCTCCGGAGGTAAAAAAAGGCGGCTCGAATTGTAACTTTAACGTCGTGTGAGTCTAAAAAGGGAATACAATGCATCATAATAAGCGATAAATCAAGCTGATTAACTTCCTGTTATAAGTATCTTATGTAACTAAGGCGGTGGAGGCCCAAACCTTTCCACACCCATTTAAATCCACCAGGAAACTGCTACTCTGGACTCGCATACTACTTTTATATACAAGGCGTATGAGATATGACCTAAAGCCTTGATACTTCAGTTATACGTTCTACGCTTGAGGCATAGTAGACTCCGCAAATTGCCTAAAAGCAGACTATAGGTTGCATCTGCAAAGCAATTTCGCACCATGTCGTGACAAAACGCATGTCACTTAACTACAATAATTTAAAGATCAGAAAATTGATTATGCATCATGATAAATGCAACCTCATGGTAATCCCAGCAACGTTTAGTCATCTATAATAAAAAGTTATATGCTTGTATTTATTTACTAATTCTAGGTTAGTGGTGTCAATTTTCTACAAAATGCTGTTACATCTGGCGATAGTGGTTCTGGTGCGATCCTTGGTTGTGGAGTTGGAACAGGCAAATCAGTCATTGTAAGGAAAATTTTATTTTTAAACTGAAACTGGATATTCAAATAACTCATTTCACAGTCAGCGTATATTAAAAATACAGAGTATAATTGACTGTATGTGTAACAAACTGTAATCCATTCAATTTTGCTTGTTGGAGAAGGACATGGGTTGGGCTTTTGTTCAAAAGGAGTTCCGCTTTTCTTATTTCAGTGTTCACGTTGTATATATTTTAAAGGTAAAGGTAGCTTAATTTTTAAAATCCGAATAGTACCTGTATTGCCGTGTGCTTAACAATAATTGCTCAGATTTAAGATAGAAATCTCAACAACCTTGTTCGAATTGGGTTCGACGTGTTAAGTTAGCCCAAATAAATCACAATGTCTGCTGACTCAAACTTACGACAATTTGAAAAAAATATCTCCCTGTTCAGATGGATCCAGTTAAATCAAAAGAAAAGATTGATGTAGTATTTATCTAGAACTCGGATATATTTCCGATTCACAAATCATACATCCATGGTATATAATTTTAACTGAAAGTTTTGTCCCACAGATTCTTAAATTTTGGGAAGCAGTATGTGCAAATAAAAAAACCATGCTTTTACTCTGCACTAAAAATGGACTACAAAACTGGCGATGTGAAGCTGATAAATGGTTAAACGTGGACGAAAGGAAGAAATTTCGAGTACTGGATAAAACCTCGAATAGTAAAGCCCTTCAAATTATTCTAAAACAGTGGTGTAATACTGGGGGGATACTGCTTACCACATACAACATATTCAATCAAGCTGTTCTTAGAGCAAAAAAACAGCTCTCATCAAGATGCATTGATTATATTGGTACCTTCCTGAATCCTGGACCCACAATACTTGTATTGGATGAGGCTCACGTAGTTCGAAATGCATCAACAAACATTTATGCAGCTATTAGCAGTGTTGCAACTACTCGGAAAATCATTGTTTCCGGTAACCTGACGTTTTCGTTATTTATATTTTTCAAGATTTCTTATATTCTAAAGAACCTGTGCGTTTTAATATGCTACTGAGATTAAAGAGGTTAATGAGCTAAGTAGGCGGTATTGGCAAACATAATTCGAGATGGTTGTTCGTACTTCATGTGTTTCCTGACACTGAGTTCTTATCGTTCCCACATCCCACTACCCACGTTCCACTTCCAACCTTTGCCCACAATGCACTAACCCGTAGAGGTCACAGGTCGGCATCTGAGATTCATTCTATAAGGTTAGGTTTTCCGAAACGCCCGCAAGTTTATAAATCCTAGTTAGGTTAGGTTAGGTCTTCGATGAAGCTCGAAGGGCTTTTGAGAAGCCTAACCTAACCTAACTAGGACTTATAAGCCCAGCGGGGCGGACCTGTGAATACAGGCAAGTAAAACCCACCGACATTACACACAAACATACAGGCGCACAAGTACCAAAAACCCTATCGAAGTATGTCTGCCAATACCGTCTTGTAATGAGCTAGGTCATGGCGGCCTAGACTAGTCACAAAAAATTGAAATCAACAAGAATTTTCAACTACTGGTTTAAGAGGCTCGAGGAGAATTTTGTTAATTTTTATCTGTAAAAATGGCAACTGGCAAGTAAAAGTGGTAGTTATTTTTCCGCCCAGACCGCAAAATAAGTTACGTTTGTGACTATAGTCTAGGCGGCCAAGGCCTAGCTTATTATCATCTTTGACTTGAATTGATTTTAATTTCCTTAACAGGGACCGTCGTCCAAAATTCCTTAGGCGACATATGTACATTAGCAAACTTGGTAAACCCTGGTTGCCTAGGCTGCAAGAAGATATTCCATCATAGAATGGAGCAGCCATTTGTGCACAGACTAAATACGCCGTTTTCAGAGGACTTTACAATGACAAGAGGAGTCAAACTCCGCGAAATGTTATCGAAATATTTTTACAACAAAACTGATGGGTGCGAACTCCCGGCGCAGCAAGAATGGATTCTACATCTAAGATCATCCCCAATTCAAAGAAAACTATTACAGCTTTTGCGCAATAAACTCTTCTCAAAAGCCGGATTTCAAGAAAGGTTCAAATATTTTGTGTTTGAAGTTGAAAGTTTGGTTTCAAGAATACTTTCACATCCTGATATAATATTCCGCAAGTACAAGGAAGGCAAAAGCAACTTGGACTGGGCAGTGGACGCATTTACTGATTACACCCCTGGGGTACTGCAGAACGGAGTTAAACTTGAAATTTTGTTTGAGATTTTAAAAAATGCAAAGGCCGCGTCGCTTAAAGTCTTGGTGTACTCAAGCTACCTGGATACATTAAACGCAATTGAGGACTTCATGGAAACTAACGACGAGCAATATTCAAGTTGTAGAGTGGATGGTTTCACTTCTAGTAAAAATCGTCAGGAAATATACAATCAATTCAACGAGTCTGAAACCTTTTTAGTACTCTTGTTAAGTTCAGGGTCAAGCTCTGACGCTGTAAATTTAAATGGTGGATCCATTACTGTCTTACTTGATGTTAATTGGAATCCAGGAGTGGATAACCAGTGTAAAGGCAGAACAAGAAGGTAAGTTTAGCAATTTTTTCAGAGTAACTTTGATGGGCGTAAGTTGTCCCCACTGAATTTCCCCCCAATGTGCTGTGGGGTTAAAACCAATAAGTTGCTCCCACATAGTTTTCAGTGGGGATAAAAGCATAAAGTTGTCCTCACTCAGTTTTCAGTGGGGAAAAGCATTAAGTTGTCCCCACTCAGTTTTCCGTAGGGATAAAAGCATTAAGTTGTCCCAACGCAGCTCTCAGTGGGGATAAACGCATTAAGTTGTCCCCACTCATTTCTCAGTGGGATAAAGGCATTGAGTTGTCCCCACTCATTTCTCAGTGGGGATAATAGCATTAAGTTGTCCCCACTCAGTTCTCAGTGGTAATAAAAGCGTTAAGTTGTCCCATATTGTCTTTCTTAGTTATTTGTGAGTTAAAATTAAATAGACATTGTCCCCGTTGAGTTCTAGTTGGGGCCAAAAGTGTCAATAATCAAGGGTTATCATTTAAAGCATCCCAAAATAATCCAATTATGCCCTATGTAAAAAATTTCGTTCTTCAGACCATTGTATATCCTTTCGAATAGCAATTTCGAAGTATTCGCGAATATTAACCTGATTCCTCAACGTTGTTAGTCAGTTATTTGTACATGGCGTATTCAAACATCTGGCTTCGTACCACCCCGTGTACCTGATTAGGAATTCCGATTTAAATAACAAACGCTTCTACAGATCGGATTGTACTTCTCCAAGTTTTTTCCATTTTCTTAACCAAAGCGATGGAACCTTCTCAAACTCTTCTTCATATTTGGCAAATTCAACAAATGTACTGCCTGAGCAGCTCATGAGTTGATTTGTCCTTGACAAATTTCAATGACTTGTCCACATTTCGAATAACATGTGTCCAGCAGTGCACACCGATGACCTAGTCGAATACAAGGGCACAGTCATAAGTAATTGCATCAGAGCAATCTGCTACTGAAGTTTGAGGTTGGTAATATAGATCATTAAGAGCAATATTGAAGCCTTTTCGTAGGCATTAAAATGGATTCGAATCCCTGTAATTTATACTTCGTGAGTTCACTATTCAATATGACAAAGTTCCTACGGGTTGGACGATGTGTAGGAATCCCTGAATTTATTCATATTTTATGAGTCATGAGGTATTGACATAGGTCCATAATGTAAAATGCAGCAAATCGGAATATTTTATTATATATTTTATAATTGATGCGAAAGGTAATGGGGCAAATATCATACTTGTATTGGGGTAAAAAGGATTTATTCAGGAGTGCTTTAATATTAGGCCATCATTAGGTGGACAATAGTGGACTTATGTGAAAATTGTCGGATCAAGCGGGATTTGGTGGAATCACGTATAAATGGTCTGATTAAGTGGTTATTGGTTGAATACTGTAAAAATGGTGGGTCCATGAACATGGGTTCATGTTCATGTAAAAATGGCGATGGCGGAATCAAGTGGGAGTTGGTGGAATTTTGGACAAATGGTAGGGCTTAGTGAGAATTGGCGGGATCAGGTCTGTTGGCAGAGAGTAGTGTAAAATGCATATCTGTTTCAGAGCAGGCAAAGCACATTGTCGTACCGTATTGGAGCATCAATTTTTCAGACTGTCACTTGATCCACTAGATCCACATGATCCCACCATTTCCCACTATTCCCACCTGATCCCAATATTTTCACATGATCCCACCATTTTCCACATAATTTGAAAGGATCCCACCAATCCTGAATTATTCAAGTCATATTTTACAGAATCCCACCAATTCCTACTTAAACCCAGCATTTTTACATGATCCTGATAATTCACACTTCATATCACTATTTTCACATGACAATACCCAATTTTTACTTAGTCCTACTATGTTGATTCACAAGATCCCGCCAATTTCTAAGTTAATGCCACATTTTTTGCATGATTCCATGAATTCCCACTCGATTGGCTGCCAATTCCAACATAATTCCACCTTTTTCTCAAATAATCCAACAAGTCCAACTTAATCCCACCAACTCCCAACTCAGTATGGCTACTGTGAAACTCGGTGAGGCTAATTTATCGCTTTTATCCCGGTTGAGCTCATTGGGGTAAAACCAGGCGGAGAAAATGGGCAAAGGAGCGAGAAAAAAATGAGCGAGTGGTTTTTGTGACGTTTCTGGATGGCTTAGAGTACACGAGAGCATGGGGGAAATCAGGGTTTTTCAAAATTTCGAACATAAATCGCAAAAATTGTATTTTTATTACTCTTGCTACGTTGTGTAGAATTTCAGAGCGAACAACTCTCTCGCAGATTGTACCCCCTTTTTTGAATATTTTGTCCACGCTAAGAAAACTAGATGTTGCCCATCTCTTTGTGTGTATGAAGCCAATCGGATGACGCGTTTGCTATACCATATAAGTTCCCCCACTCACTTTTTCTCTTCCTTCAGTACCCTTTATATTATATACACCCTGAGTAAAACTCAACAGGGACAACTTAAAGCACCCAGTAGCTTAGGGTGGATGATAAAATATATAATTTTTCGACACGGTGTTGTTATTTATTATTTTTGACCGCCCTCGGGCAAAAAACATTTAGTCGAGGACGAATAAATAACTGTCCATTTGTACATATTTTGATATCGCTGCGTGGTGAGTTGATTACATCCTGTGATAACAGGTTGGTGCCGAGTCACACCTTTCTCCATTCACTCATGCGGACCACTTGTGTTATCCGCGAACATATATTAATTGTGATGGGTTGATTATGGCATGCCTTTATTTAAATAGCAGTTATAGTATGTACACGCTATTGTTAAACTAAAAAATTGTATCCGAATAATTCCCGAAAGGGACAACCAAATTTGTTCATGCTCATCGGAAAACCAAAGAACATTACACAATTTTTTTCGAAATAACCATATAGAGAAGGTACACATAAACCGTTTAAAAAGATACAAGGTCATTTGAGGAACACTATCATTTCGAGATAACCTCATTATGCTACCAGTAAAGTCATAGTCACCCTGATAACAGGTTTCATTATTATGGTGTGCCTTAGCGAGTAAAGTTATGTTGTAATAACCTAAATTATGTATTAGTACTGAGTGGTATGCAAGCACCCGTCGCCAACCCCACCATTTAACCATAGTACTAATTCTAAGATTTGAAACAGCCATACGTTCCAATAGCTTGTACTTTTCCAATTTCTGTTGTAATTGGACGCAACTTTTGGGAAATTATCAACTAACTAGCCTGTGCAGCCATGGCAACCATGGCCCGTCGCAATGGCACCTGTAGTTTCTTACTTTCTCTGTTTACTTCTTGAAAATATCAAAAAATTGAATTTCAAGAATTGACCAATCATAATCGTACCACGCACACATCCGACATCTTACGAAAATATATATAAGATGTTGCCATGTTCTCGTTTGGTTTAGCCATGAACGCCTAAAATCATAGCACATTGCTATTTTTTTTATTATTTTCAGACACGGATTGTTCAACAACTCAGTTGTTTACCGCATGGTCACGGGTGAATCCCTGGATACTCTCAAGCTTGACCATCAAGCGTTTAAGAAATATTTAAGCAGCCAAATTGTCAACACGAACACCACAGGTTGCCATGAGGAGAGGAGAAACACATTTAACTATCTTCAAGGGGAATCCGCAAGGGAAGATAATTTACATGGCAACATTACCCAAATGGATCTTCCTGACACTATTCTAAGCATTTCCAAGAATTTAATGTCTAGGTTTCAACCAAAGGTAGAAAAAGAATTTGCACATAAACAAATCTGAATCTGAATAATTCAATAACTCGGCTTACTCTCTCAACTTATGATTTCTGGGAATGAATTATGTACTGACCAAACCCAAACCCTAACCTGAGCTAAACTACACTCCACTACGTAAAACAGGTCGGTGTTCGTAAAAAAGGTTGGTGTACCTCAACACAAATTGCCGTACCGTAAAATAGGTCGGTGAAACCGTAAATCAGGTCAGTGTACCCAATAATTTTTCGGTGTCTTCATAAAACCCATAGGCGAATTACTAGTATGTTAAGTGTATGATTACTATGATACTGTCAGAATTGTTATGGCGAGGCGATTCGTTCTACTGAGCTAATATGAGGCTAACTTCAAAGAAAACGGATAAAACTTAATGTTGTATGGGTACACCGACGTAGTTTATAGTAGAAACTAGTAAATCGTAACAGATTGGTCACATACTAAACGGTGTCCGTCTGCTGCCGAACGAACCCCACATACGTACACACGCCACAGTAGAGCATAGTTTAGCTCCTTTTTGGATTAGGGTTTGGTCAGTAAACTAGTCACTCAAGATTTTTGTATGCCCACATAAAAGAGCCATTTGACACATGAACTTTTCCAATACACTACCCAAGAAAGCTGGCATTCCAAGGAACGCTATTTCTAGTTTGATCGAACAAAATGAAAAAATATTTAACTAATGACACATCGTGAAAAATGTTTATCTTAATTTGCTGTATGTTGTGATATAAAACTCAATTATAAAAACTAAAACTAGTGTTCCTTAATCTAACAACTAAATACCCTCTTTGGCAAGTTCCGGTGCTTGTGTAGTTCTTGAGTTGTGGGCGGTCAATATAACACTTGGATTGTGCATATTGTAGAAAGAACGACAGAAATGAACTCGGTGAAGAGACAAGAGGAAACGGCAAAAAATATTTCTTTGTTAAAAGTTAACACAGTTACTAATGATTGGTATATTACATAGATCGCGACGCCGTATCGTGATATGAACAGCTCATCTACAAATGTGTAACCAAGACCTTACTGCTGAAGCTCGGAAGAATGAAAATACAACATACAACTGCATTAGCACTAATCAATTATTACAAATGACAAAATTTATGTTTAACTTAAATTTAGAAATTGAGTAATACATATGCTATGTAAAAATTTAGTATAATAATAAGTAGTACCAGGAATTCATGTCTGAATGTTTTGGTCTCATAAATAATTGGAATTTAATCACGCGCGCCCTACGTCAATCAAAGCTACAAAGTTAACCATTCCTACAAATCTGCAGCAAGGCTAATTTAAAGACCAGTAGACTTGAAGTTTTTTCAACGATTTAAAATAAGTATCTGTTGAGTAGCAAGAATTAAGTTTCCAACAAGCCTTCAATCACCCTTGTAAGTTGAGAAATGGATTAGTTATAATGCAATTAGCAATTAAAAATTCTGGAACTTTATTGAACTTAAGGACTCTCAAGTGCTACAGAATACATTACTCGAAGATGCAAAATAGTGCTTACAACCATCTCAGCGCCATCTCGAGGTTGGCGTAAAACCCTCACTTTTTCTTCTGCGTAGTAGAACAGGGCGAGGATTTCCGAAGAAAAGTCATCGCGTGTACTCCTTAAACCATGAATTTACCTAGCAGAACCTTCTTGCTATATCTTCTTTAGTGATAAGTTCCGTTTGATCGAAGAGTTATAGTTGAGCTTAGGCTGACACACATTTTTTATTCGATACCTTTCCTGAATCCTGTAATCCACCACTAGCTTTCGAATCTGTTACCCGGGGTCAACCGGAAGTTAATATATAAGTCGCTGGACATTACAAGTTTTAGGTATTGTAAATTTATTACCGTTCCAACCCTGCCTAACGAGATTTCACTCGGTCCTAAGCTCACCTTTAGAACGCATATACCTATTCTAAGAATTCGATTCAAATTGCAAGCACTGGAAAAGCCAATCGCTAAAAAACAGATACTTTTAATAAACAGATATGGTCTGGTTGAAAGTTACAGGGACTCCATATTCTTGTGGAATTCAATATTGACGATTTATTTTTTAGTAGCGACTATGATGTGTAGCTCTAAATATTAGCTAAAGCGGTTTCTTTGAAAATGGTCACTATAAGTCTGTAAATAAACGTATGCCTGTTTAATTAGCTCTGAGGCTCAGAAATGTGTTTGCACGCGGTTTGAATTGAATTGATTGTCTGGTATGTTGATCAGTCCTAGGACCAGATATAAGTCCGCTACGTGCACCACAGGTCATGCTAATTTTATGTTGCCCGTTTCACTAAGTTTGTATTAATTGAAAAAATTGGACTATATTTCGTTATTAGCGTTTGGTATTGCATTTAAAACGAGGATATTTTATATATTAGTATGTATTTGAAACTGTTATGAAAATTGCCTCGTGTTGAAGGTAAAAGTTTTTTTTAATGTCGCGTTCTCCGTGGCGCGAGAAACGCCGAAACGCGTTCAATTCTTTGTGTTGATGAGTCGATTGGTCCAAGTTCTGATTTTTTTACTCTGCTTTTTTAAAGATTGCTGTTGCATGGAATAAATACTATGATAACTACACTGGACATCATCACCGCCTTCCTGGCGGGCCTGGCACTGGGTATTTCCCTCGCCTCATTCCTCTGTTACATAATGTTTCTAAGTAAGTAATAATTAAAATATTTAGTATAATACAACAATTATATTTGTTTATTTTATTATCTTAAAAAATTATTTTTCGATCTGACTTAAAGGATACAATAGGATGAAGAAACATAACATGGACACTTTAAACCTAAAACAAAATGGAAAGAATACCTTCAAATCTCAAATGGAGCCATACTTCTTGCCAGTGTTTGATGGGACTAATTCTTCAAGGTTTGACTACCAAATGATTAAACTCCGAAGGTTATTCCAAAATGATCCACAGTTACACGAAAAATGTATTCAAGTTCATCAACCTCACTCGCCCAAAATGCAAACTGAGTCTGCTACATGCCATGTAGACGTACACCATCCTGAGATTAGTAATAGTGATTACATTGAGATGGTTGGTACAAATTCCGCTCAAGACTTCATTTGCAATCTAGATGACTTGCCGTCTTCTCCCACGTTTTTCTCTGAAAATGACTATATAGAACCAACTGTGTAGATATTACGATACGTTAATCTTACTTCTGACCACAGGTAGCAGAAGCGATAAACAACAATAACAGTATCCCGCGTTAATAGGTTAACAGAATATTGTGGAGTACTGTGACTCTTCTACACTAGGATTTTCTGCACAATGTAGGGTAAAATATAATATAATTTTACCAGTAGAGTTTGGGGTTCCTTTAACTTGATAATCAAATTTGCTTTTGATAGATGCATATGAAACACCTATAGTATGTTATCACAAAAAGAAATATTGTTTAATATCTGTGACGTGTGTGTATTTGACTATATTCGGCCGGTGTTGAGAAGAAAGTTAACCTAGGTAGACAGTTTAGCAATTTAAAGGTACTATGTTAAGTATTATTCACAAGCTGTTTCAATATTATTATTATTCTCAAAAAAATAAAAAACATGATTATTTAAAACTTTCACGTAAATACTGATAAGGTTATAAATGTAGAGAATGACGATTGTCTGCATTGACTTCAACAACGTTTTCCAGCTTAAAAAAAATCTCCAATGTAATTCTTTGGAAACAATAAATTTGCTACACTTATGCGCATTTTATGAATGCTAAATGCCAATTTAAGCTATTCATTATAATATCCTTTGTAATCTCAATAGGACATCGGCACTTATTTGTTACTTGCTTTTTCGGGTAACTATTACAAAAAATATAATAAGCAGAGATACCCAAACTGTTTCACTCGTCGTACTTGGTTTAAATGTGTTGATTTCATGCAATCTAAGATTAATGCCGCAATAATTTTCTATCTAGCCCTAATCAATTCAAGTCACTGTTTTTGTAACACCCGACATATATATTGCTTATGTGGTCAACCGTAGCATAAGCCCTGCATAAAGGAACTTGATCATCAAATTCATGTAGATGCACCTAACATTCGCATGAGTCCATCGAGGTTGTAGTTTTATACTGCTGGTTTAGTACGAAAATGTATCTATTCGTAAAGTTTGATAAATAGAATATTTAAAGGGTTGCAATTAGGTAATATTAGGAGGCCATGATTGATGCAATGAAATAAAAACAATAATTATACGATTAACATCTAAACAAACCTATTTAGTACTACATAAATAGTTTAATATGCCAAAATTACTGCTTTACAGATCATTAGATTGGGTTTCATATTCCTTCATTATAATGATTTTTGATAGATTCGATTTCCATAACACCTTCCAATGCTCATCAGTAATTAACCATGACAAGTCTTGAGCGATGATTAGAATATTAATTTGAATCAAACCATGGGGAACTCAAAAAATTTTCCAATAGCCGAATTATACATAGCAAATATATTTCAAAATTAAATTTAGTTTATTATTGTCTGATCATCGCAGCTCTAGACTATTAACTGCAGTACATATATTCTCAATGACGCCTCACACTCAGTTTTTCCTTAACCGGGACTGAGGCTAGGGCGGGCGATAATGGACAAACTAATAATAGGATATAGTTGTGACCAATAGAAAAGTTATTCCTTTTGACCTTAGGAACTTGTATCTTAACGAAAATAAAAATATAAAGTATCTATTTCCGTAGATCATAAACAAGTCACACTGTCACGGTGGGTTAATCTTCTGACGTTTGGGTAGTTTTTATTATATATGTCAACAATTTAATAATGAATAGTTTACCAGTTTCGTAGTCGGTAGTGCTGTAACAGTGGGTAGTTTAGCCGCGTAGTTAAGCTTGTTTCGAGCATCAAATTTGTAATATATTCTAAATGCATTTGTGGCTTTTTTAAATCTAGGTTTATGTAATAAGTTGTCTTGGCTAACCTAACTCAATTATTGTCTGAATCCTTGTTTCAGAATATCCATTGCGACAAAACAATTCTACAGATTAAAATTTCATTCTAGAGGAAAATCTACTACTAAAATAAACTAAAATAAACTACGGAATAAGATCGCACACAAAAACAGAATAAACATTTGACGAGACAGTTTGCTGAAAATAAATGTTACAAAATAAGGCTTTATCACTTAAAACAATTAACCACATTATTTCTATAATTCGCTCTTGTGGATGAGTAATTCCACGGCTAACGGTAGCGAACATCGCTATATTCGACCCGAAAGACGTTTAGCTTGCAAATACAACAGAAAAACTTCAAAATAAGACACATCTTATAGAAAAAAATGGACACCGTTCACAAAACGAAAAAAAACTGAATTGTGTGAAAGTAGATTCTAAAAAACTTGTCGAAGAACTTTAAAGTGCAATTTAAAAATTAAAAAACTATAGGTATCACGTGATTTTGTATAGTACTTTTGGTCTAGGTCGTTTTAGTCTAGCAAAAATTTGGTCTAGTGACACTATAGTACTACGCTAATACTGCTGTGTAGTAACCCGCCAATGCTCCTGCGTTGTAACACCCTAATGCTCGTCTGTTATAACACCCGATTGCTCTTCTGCGTTGTAAAACCCCAATGCCCCTCTGCGTTGTTACATTCCAATGGTCCTCTGTGTTGTAACACCCCAATGCTCTTCTATGTTGTAACACCACTATGCTCCTATGAGTTGTAACACCCCTATGCCCCGCTGTGTTGTAACACCCCTATGCTCCGCTGTGTTCTAACACCCCAATGCTTCTTTGTGTTGTAACGCCCCAACGTTTCTCTGTGTTGTAACACCCCAATGCTACTCTGTGTTGTAACACCCCAATGCTTCCCTGTGTTTTACACCTCAATGTAACACCTCGGTATGCTCCTGTGTTTTTCCACACTTGACTAGCAATGATTGCTGCTAAACATGCATATCTACAGGTGTGCTTCTTGGGAAGTCCCCATACTGTTTATTCCTTGCAAAATCACGACGACGGCGTAGAGGGAAGAACAGTGTGTACAGGAATAGTTATAAGCTTTTAATTACTTGCACACGAATCTACAGGTATCAATCATATAGCCTTACTATGGATTATGCAGTCAATTGCAATTTTCATTAGATTGAATATAAGTAATTAGGCTCTTCCACATTGAATCGTGAAGCAATACTGCCCTACATCCTACTAAAACAAACTTGTACTTCGCCCGGGTTATGGTGACGTTTAATCGTTCACTTTCATTCAGAAAGCCTATTCCAGGTTTGCACTGTCCGTCACGTACTGTTGTTAAGATAACCACATCTGCCTCTGCCCATTGGGCCCCGTCGATTGTATTTATCCTGCACTCACCGTATTCTTGTTGTAAACGAATTTTGAGTGCTCTAACTTGTCCCAAGTACGGGCTTAAACACAATATTTGGTCAGCACAAACTCCAATTTTTAACATGGCATGGGACACTTTTACAACCACTTCAATCTCGCTATTGTTGATAAAGGATAGACCACTCCGAGGAATATCCATCCCTCCGGTAACGTCAATAAATGTCATTGGGTTCTTCAGGTGATCTGGAAGTTTCCAGTTACCTGAAAGGGTGCGTTCTGCTTCTGTGCATCCATTCAGCAGTTGACCATCGTAAAAGTTGCGGTTTGGCCATGTCGCAATAACTGGGTGGCACCGGAATTGGGTTCTCAGCATCACTGTCGGCATTTGTCGTAATTCTATGAGACGTTGCATAAGGCTCATCCCTAGTCCCGCAGACTTTGCTTGAGCGGATACCACCGTGGCGCGAAGCTGATGATGGTCACCAGACAGCACCACGAGAGAATTCCTTTCCTGTTGGCTCAAGATTGGGATCAGGGCCTCCGGTTCTAAGCACTGTCCAGCTTCGTCGATGACAACATGGGAATACCGAAGACGAAGAAGAGGCTTTACCCCGCATCCGCAACAAGTCGTTAGTATCAATTTAGCTTCAGCCAGTGATTTTCGCCTGACAGCTTGAATAGCAGAGTCCATGGCTTCTGGCTTTAATTGTAGTGGTAATAGCGTTTTAATAATTGTGTCAATATGAGGAGTATTTAGGGAGGGATCGGCTGGAGGACGTCCAATTCGGATCAGATGTTCAGGTCTCAAAAGTATCTTCATACGACCTGCCTTTCGGGCAGACAAAATGGATTTAAGCAAGACATCCACGCCCTGGTTAGATGGTGCAGTGACCAATATCTTAACATTCTCAAAACTTTCAAGCCACAGGTCAATCATTCCTACAAGAGTCGTCGTCTTCCCAGTTCCAAATGGTCCATGCAGCAGCAGGAGTTTCGAATTCACTATAGGATGCGCGAATCTGCAAGCTAACTCCTGCAAATATCAAAGTATATGATATTAGCAAGGTGAATAGAAGGTATAAGGTGAGTTGGAATCTCATTTCCTTTGTAGCACAAACGGGTGGCACAAATGTAACTGGTGATGACGTTGCCGATCTTTGTGATTATAGTCAATCTGATCAGCACTTGTTGATTTAGCATGAGCGCTGGAGCTGTATATATTCCATCCAATCTGAGAGCAGCAATAGTGACGTCATTATCCGAATGGGTTTTTTTCTATTTGCGACCCACCTAATACCTTCTATTGACCTGGGGCATTCGCATTCGCCATTAGCAAGGTCACGGTACTCATGTTTATATAGGTGATTCATTCACTTACATATATGCTCTTTTAAAGAAACAGAAGCAGCAGCAGAGGCGCTCTACAGCACTGCCTCTATATGATACGAAGCGATGTTTAATTTTAAGATATGTACGATACAGGGGGGGCAGACGGCAGCAATCCCACATGACTTTTCTATTTTAAAATACACGGATCTGAAATTGAACAATCATTTTACCTGATCTCTGTTGAGTCCACTGGGAACGATGTTAGTTATCGTGCAGGATACCGATGGCACCGGCAAATAATCCGCCTTTCCTAACAGGATATTAACAAGAGCTGGGAAATCCGCTTCGTTTCCTTCACGATAGGAATTACAGAATGTTCCGAGTTAAGAAAACATTCTCACCATTGCCACACTTTCTGATTCCGTAAGCTGATACGCCTGGGATTCTTCGATACTACCCACTGATATTCCACTATCTGCTGGCCTAAGAATTAATAAAGTCTCTGGTTTGCCGTTTACATTATCAATTGTTGATACTAAAAGGTTGAGAAGTGGACATGAGGAATCGGCACACCCTGCTTCATCACAACGCTGCAAGCAAACTAATCCGTGCTTAAACATCCATCGCTTCCGTAATTCTGTATTTATGAGCACTTCCACTTCCGATTTCGTGCTCTTCTTCACACTTAAACACGGGACAGGCTGAGCTTTCCGTTTCGACTCTTGTGCATCACGTTCTCTGTCGAGTAGTTCAAAGAAGTGTAGGAAATATTCAGTAACGTCTCTAAAATATCCTTTAGATGTGTGTTCGGAATAACAACTTTCTCCGTGTTCTTCTTCTTTGTTGATTGCAATTTCGAGCTCATCATCAAAGCCATCTTCAGGTTCCAGACTACCTTCTTCTTCATGTGTTAACTCAACGTCCACCTCGATCACGGAATTTCTAAGAGCTAATATAATTCGGCTCAGAAAACGACTTTCCATCTCAACAGTGATGGGATTACTGGGTATAAAGTCGATGGATTTTGCAGTATAGTGCTCATTTTCTGAGAACTTTAGACCCACTGCCGAATGTTGAAGCATCCCTGTTTAACACAATAAAATAATTTGTTTCCAAATTGCCCTCAATTGAATAAGATGATTAAGAATTTAAATATGAGGCAAACAAACATCTGATAATAGCCGTGTCAAAAAAAAATATTTTTGATATTTTTGTAGCGATTTTTAGTGTAGTTTGAGCGTAAGCATCGCCGATTTGAACTAAAGCTCTTATTTTGTTGAGTCCTTGTCTCTGATGTTATTTCAATTTAAAAGATGAGAAACAATGTGATCCGTAACTTTGTTCTTGAAATATTGACTAAATGTAATGACTGTTTATACTAGACATATATTTAGGTTAGGTTAGGTTAGAATCATAAATTTATGTGATGAGTTCTTCTTATTTAACAAAACGTTACATCAACTCAATCGTCCTTATCTGAAGTCAAAAATGAACAGTAAATAACGATTAACAGCATAAATAATCTGGGA
>JAQFYT010000188.1:0-32766 GCA_034694925.1 Ceratophysella denticulata
ATTCTTAACCTATAACCAGTAGCTTAAGTAACGCTGTAACTCTTTTAGACACTCGAATAAAAGCTCAAATCTCAAATTGAAATCAAGTGAAGACGAGCATTATGGGAAAGCACAAACACTGCAAACTGCAAGGGAAATCATAATTCACTGAATAGTATTGTGTATTGTAATAACAAAACTTGAAGCTTACCATAAGGTTCATTAGCTCTGACTGAAGTCTGTAATATAAAATATAGAATTCTATTATCAATAAGAATGGATATTATTAGGTCGATAAACATATGACTTGTCTTGATTAAGTACATACATATTTTAGACAGTACGGAAATAAGAATTTACCTTTTGCTCACGGAATGCGTATCCTTTGAACCTCCAGAAACACCGTCGTTCATCTTTCCGGAACTTACTCCTCCTCGTGGACTTCGATTTTGGGCCATATCACGGCTACACGCTGCAAAGTTGTCTGTGGATGACTTTTGGTGATTTCTCCCCAAAAGTTGGAACTAGGAACTAGCCCACTAATAGTCAACGACGATAGCTCTGCAAATGATTAAAATGAATTGTACTTAATAAATGAACATACATTTATACCTATAAATATAAGCATTTTTACTGATTAGAATTTTTGGAAGTAGAATAGAGGGAAATCCTATACTGAGTGTAATTCTGTTGTCTCTGGTGAGCTTAGATTTATGAGTCATTTCATCCAAGACACTTTACCAACCTACACCTACACGTACGCGAACCATAAGTGAACGTGAGCATATCCATGGGATTAGGTTGGGGTAATAAAATTAAACTGATGAACTGATGAAATATGTTTCAACCAACATTCAAATAAATCCAATACGACTGGAACACAAAATATATCATAGCAAGGTCTTGAACTTGTCCAAAAATGACATATTATAAGGAAGACCATTATTTACAATTGTTTGGGACTGGGGTATAACGTACGATATTTAGAAGCTATTTAGAACTAAAAATTAAATATAAATATTATTCTCTGTGTAACCCTGTAGTTGAAAAATTGTACCATATTATGATAATGGATATGGATGGATAATGAATTTAGAGTTTGGTCAAACAAGGACATAAATACGGCCGAGACTGGAGCCTTCGCTTCGACCAGGAAATTCATACTAATCCGATTTCGAGCCGAATCTCAGAGAAAGGATGCATGATGACTGATGACTCTTCAACTCTCAACGTCAAGAAAAAAGGTTGAACAGCCCAGCCGGTCACTTCCATTTATTGAATAGACCAAGTGTATTATTCTACTACTCCCAGGAAAAAGGATCGCAAGACCTAGCGGAGTGTGAACATGGGGGAAAGAATTGTATTCCTCATTGTTATTAACAGATTTTGTATTTGCATACTGGCCGAAGAATTAGTTAAATACACCAATAGACTCAATACAATTGAAGGACTCGCGTATGATTTGAAAACCAAAAGCTTTGACCGATTACTCTGACTCAATGAAAAATGCAATATAATTTAAGTACGTTATACTTACAAAAAACAGAATAAGTACAACGATTTCGAATCCAACACATTTAGGTAAGATAAGTGTCAATCAACAGTTTTAACAGGTGACAGGCTGGCCATGCCATGACCATTGACATTGTTGATTGTCTCAACGTCAAAAGTTTATCCACAACAATATGGACTTAAGCGGACTAACTAAAATCCACCGAGCACACCGACCTGCTAAAAATCGATTAATTTGACCCAAACTGAATTAATTTAGGTTAGGGTGGGTTAGTTTAAACGTCTTACGAGTGTATCGAATCGAAATATAACCTAACCTAACAGAAAATTAGGTCGGTGAGTTTTAGTTAGACCGGACTTAAGATTCGTACTACATAGTAGTACCTATGTAGTACTTACACATGTATTTAAAGGCACAATCAACAATGGTACAGCGCTGCTTTCGGTGCGTACAATCCCATAACCTATTTGCTTTTGAAAACGGTCGACGGTCAACGGTACCAGACACCAAGTATCATTTATCATTTCACGTGTTGCACGTAAAAAAATGAAAAATATTTTAGATCCTGAATCATTCTTATCCAATATCAGGCATTTACGTCACACAATTTGTACGTACATGTACTTTCAACTTTTGACTTTCCGAAGAACAAGAACATGAAAAAAATATTTTTAAATATTAAATAGTGAATTATGTTGTATGTATACGTATTTTGTATGTTGTACATTATGTGCATTAAGTTGTAAGTCATAAGTAAACTACCAAACTGCTGACTGCAAATAAGCTAGAATTTAACTTACTTTCAACTTTCTGCCGTCAGCCGTATCGTGTGTCGGAAGTCGTTGAGAAGGCTGGCACTTCAAGCGTCGCGTAACGATAAATCTTCCGAAAATCTGAAATTTTAGAAGTATTCCAGAATGTTTTAGTCGGAAGAAGCACAAAAACTGACAACGGATGACGGATGAACGAACGAACGAACGAACGAACGGAAGAGATGATGAATGAAGTCTGGGTCGTTGGACCGTTGAGTGAGACTGCACTACTGCTGTACTGCTCAAATATTGCAGCTTGCACCAGAGAAGAGCCTTCTTCGTTCAGGTAGCTGCTTCCTATTTCGTACGTCACTAATACGTAGCCTATTTGAGTCTTGTTCTGGTAAGCCCTGTGTCCTAAGCCATTGAATGCGGTAAGCTTCGTCCAGCACGAGCCCTCGTATTTATTACCCCAAACAAAGTAAGGCAGTGCCTTTGCTAGGGAATTCGGCATTGGATATTGCATGAGGACGATGACGACACGGTTTTGTGCCTGGTTATACATTGGGTTTTTCGGTAGTGTAAATGCACTTCAGACAGCAATAAATATGATAAAAAGCCTAATAGGGTGTAGATATTTCACACACTGTTTAGAATTTGCACTAATATTAGTATGTAACCTAACCTAACTTGACCATACACGAACGTTTGTCACTGTGACTTTGGAATAATGATTATGATTATAGATAAGCGATACATTGTATCGGCATTGCCGCGCAGCCCTGGCATACCAACAGCACATAAATGTATAATTTCACTGTGAAATAATAAAGCTGCGTATTGACCGTTGACCCTGATATCTCCCTGATAATGTGTACTTTCATACATTTATGTCACATTTAGGTCATGTATAGGTCTAGTAACCTTTTATAATCCTGATTTCTTTTTCCGGACCCCGGCCAAAATCATATTCGTGTCGAATTACGGACAAGAGCCCAGCAAGAACGCGGAACCCTGGAGTAGCGTTTTTAGGCCGGATGTACAAGGAAAGGGACAGGGATTATTATGATTTAGATTTACAAATTACCGGATTATGAAGTATGAAATATGAAAGCCTGTTTTAATTAGGGGGTATGACCCATGTTACATGTGATATGAATATTTGAGTACCGATAGGACCCTAAAATTACAAACATATTTTAAATGTGTCTACTGAAAACTACGCTGGGACCATTGGAAATGTACATGTAGAGAGGTGCCTTGACTCGGGGTTTTTCTATCGGCGGCGCGCCAATTTATCGGCAAAAAAGTCGATTAACACTAGCGAGAATCTCCAATAATTGTCAAAATCCAAAACAGGCTGTAATCGGCGCAGCTTAAACGGGACGTTTCTAGACAAGTCAATTATTGGATTTGACTAACACAAAATTCTCCCCTGAACCCGGGCATAAAAGTTGCGAGTTGTGACCGAGATTTACTAAATGATTTGTGATTGCGACATGTTTTATATGTTATTTTATGCATGATACTGTATATCTATATTGATCATTTAAATAATATTATGATCACGTAATTTGTTCAGGCCTATAAATAGACCACAGCCCGCAAATTAGCTATAGACTGGGCGTGTGGAATTTCTAAACTGAAACTACAAAGTACTGCGCAAGTAGTGATCACGTACTGGATTCAGCATCAATATACATATCATCAGTATGTATGCAATACCAAAATGTGCCATGTTGTATGCAATTGGGATAATGCGATGGGGCTCGTAGTGTATTTTGGTGCTTGGACAGAGCAGTTATATTATGAATTATGAACAATTTTAATAGTACTTTACTTACCTACCTATGTATAATGTAGAGCTGGAAGCTAATTTTTATAGCTCTGTAATTTCTAGGGCAATAGGCAATAGTACTGTGGCTGCGTGTAAATAGGCATTTGTATTTATGATTATCATTATCATGACCAAAAGTCATATCGTCAATCGTAGGCGAGATAACTTTAAACGGCATAGCGTTATTCCACTGTGTAAATTCTGGTATGCAATGCAACAATCAGACAAACACAAGGTTAAAAGCTTAGAACAATAGGCACCGACCGACCCTGAAATTTGACATTGTGGATTGTGGAAATGGTAAATGGAAATTGAGATTTATGCTTTATTTTATAACTGTCAAACTGGATTAACAAATTAGAAATAACTATCTTTTTGGAGTGATGTAATAATGACGCTAATATCGTGGAGGGCAACATAGCGGAAAATAACTCGAAATATGCTGGATTTAAATGGATTATTTCTTTGCCGTGGGGTATCTGGCCGTTTCGCCTCCGCTCGTTTTACTAGTATATATTTATTTCAGATCGTTTTTTCGAGCACATATTCGGCTTCAACTCCTGTGCCTGTGTACCAACACCCGCATAGCACGTGTAAATTTTTTGAAAGCTTTATTGTTCATGTTTGAGTTCCGATTTAACAGATACATATCTAAATCTGAGGGCATACATATTGATGCTCTAGCATTAAACTTAACTAATAAAATAACCTAATCGTACAAACTAATGGGGCGTAGTTGAAGAAATAATTGAAGAAAGAATTGTACCTACTTAACTTAATTTTTATAGAATTAAAAGGGACACCAGTTTCAAATAATGCTTGGGAACATAAAATAAATGCAAAGTTCCACTAAAACGCTGCATTGCTTGGAATTTGAATCAATTTCATAGAATGGAACTGTTATGAATGCGTACCCACCTCAACTTCAATGAAACTTGCATTGTATTTCACCGGTGTCGTGTGATTGTTTGAAATAGCATGGATACGGGGTGTCGTTGTGTCAAAGTTGAATTTGGTTGTAGCTGTCCCTGTAGACGTTTCTTCTAATTTGTCCATTTCCGTTGTGCTAATAACTTCGGATTCCGATACATTGCTCGTTGTTATGGCGGGTGTAGCAGGAATGGATGTAGATGGTTTAGGCGGTCTTAAAGTTATGTACCTTTTTGGAGGAGCTATAGTGGTTTGTTGTGTATTTCTATTAGCATACTTTGAAGTTTGCGGAAGGAAGTATTGGTTCTTTATTACTGGTTCAGTATCAAGGAGTCTCCGCCTGCAATTCATAATGCATCTTCGTTACACAATGCGATACATCAAAATATATATTTCACAATTCAGTAATCGTAATACATATTCATAACAATTTCACATAGCTTCATTCACTCACATCTTACCAGGACTTGTCCCTGCAAGTTGCGGAGAATCAGTTGCCGCCGGAGCAGTGGCATTATTCTCACTGATAGCTTCGGCATCGGAACGTAATCCGTTCTGAAATTCCAATCCGGTTCCAGGTTCCGGGAATTCCACGGTGGGATAGTAGTAGGACAGGCATCGAATTTGCTCACAAATGAAGGGTAAAGATCGTTCACACACTTCCGGAGCGAATATGGTTCGACGTGTGCTGACTGCTCTCAAGCTCAAGCAATGCTTGGGAGACCTAATTCGATATTGTTTCCATTAGTTAATGACAGTATTTAATAAATGCTTTTTGCGATATATTCGCCTAACGATTGATCTCGAACTTACGCAGTCTGTGAATACTGACGCTGTTGAAGACCATTCTCAGCAATGAAAGTAGTATTCATTTGTTCACCATTGCTCATCCATAGCCAAGCATCTGTGCCCAAACGATTTCCGCTCGTCCAGTAGTCCTTCATGCTTTGGTCACTCCCTAGAATTTAAATTATCGTGATCCATCCTCATAGGATTCTTCAATATTCGGATCGAAATCCCTGATACGACTTTTAAAACCGCATTTAGCTAACCTTCAGTAGAAGTGGTCAAATAGAGGGCAACAGCATCCACTTCATCCTTAGTCTCCAGAGTGGCCAATTGAAGTCCGAGGTTACGACAATACTGGTACGACAAATAGAAGTTCAGGACGGGTGCATAGGGAGATGATGTGCTGAACCAGTATTGATTCGTTTTCATCATTACTAGCTTAATGTTCCCGGCAACGCCTAGGTCAATTAAATAAACCAAAAAATCAATACGAAAATTCTGAACTGCAAAAATAAAAATTACCCAAAAAATCATACCACGGCTGTTGGCACATCCAAGCATGGATGCCAGTCCAATGAGAAGTATCAGCGGGAGGTGCATCTTGAAGATGTTGAATAATTCGCACGGTATGACTTGCTTTGACCACGATCAGGTAAATACTGAGCAAGGTTCAAGCAAGACTTCTGATCTGATCTTAGCTGAAGCTTAAGATTTTGTTAAGATTCGGAATGATGCTATTGGGAAGCTAAAGCCGTATTTTCATTACCTCATCATACCTCATGAATAATATAATTATTGCAGTTTCTTCATCTCCATGGAATGGCACAAAAAAAAGTGGCCATTGCCCACTTGAGTGCTTGTCGTGTACACGGTTAAAGTACATACATATGTATACATATTGCAAACAAAGGTTCAATTCAAGTTTTTAAGTAAGTAGTCGGAGGAATACAGTAATAAAAGATGATAGTTTTCTCCATCATGTCATGTCCAGGAGCCAGCCGAGGACGAGAAAAATGCACATCAAACTCAATTCATTCTCCTTCGAGTTCTCACGTTATTATCGAGTCATGAACCATGAATTCACTTAATTCTCTCATTAAACCCTCTCTCACCCTTGTTCTAGCGAACACGAAGTTCTTTGTGAATAAACATGGACCGCCTGGGTCTGAAGACGACGAAGGAACTGGAGAATGAACTACCTTGCTAACTTGTCGGCTGAGTGGAAAAACAAGTCGTCTACCTGTAATTTTTCGGTGTAAAAAAATGTTTGTGAATCCCCTTCCCTAAGGCGAATTTAATTATAGGGCTATGTGCTATGCTGACTGTGACTGCTCTTTGATTCATTAGTACAAAGGAAAATATCATAACTGTCGAGACGAAGGCCATTCCCCAGACTGTACTAATGCTAATAACCGGAGCTAGAATTATCCATCTGAAAATGTTAGAAAGGATTTATTGGGTCTGAATTCTGAAGTAAAACGAAGGACAGGAAACGTAACAAGATTTAGAAACTGTTGTAAATATGAAATACTTAGTCTTTAGAATTAACAATTAACAGGAACTCGTGAGTAATTTCAGTTCAGGCAGTAGTTGTAGTTGACACTTCAATACAATTACAATTATCTGAATCTGCATAAATATAACTGAGATTCTACAATTATAAGCCCGTTGAGTAGCATTGAAGAACATACGCATAAGAGTGAAATAGAAAGGTGAGCAATTAATGGCTTGAGCTATATCATAAAGAGTTGAATTTAAATCAGGTCGTTAAGTAATAGGGCAGATGAAATGGAGTCATATGAGGATTTTATGACTTGGCTTGAAACTCACTCAACCGAAAAAGAGGCTCTTCTGTTTCAGCAGTTTGTAGTTTCAAGTCGGAAATACAGAGATTGCTGATTATTTGCTCAGGAGTAGGACGAGCTGATGGATCTTCTTCAGTGCAACAATAGAAAACCTCCAATACCTTGTTGTAGCTCTCATTGAATTCAATAGCTGGAAGATGAGGTCGAGTTCCTGTGTACAGAAAAATGTGTTTTTTGGTTTATGAGTATTAGGTGCATTTTATTTTAGATTCTATTCTCTATTCAACGCTTATTGACTTATGTATTTCGTGAACGCATTACAATTCAAATGATAATTTTGTTTTTACATCACCGCGTAGCGTACCACATAGTTTAGTGATTTTTAAGTTTTAAACGAATGCCAGAGTGTTACAAATGCCTCGGTACACGTGTGATATGTGAATTGCTCATGTTTCCCTAGCCTAACCTTAACATTAAACATTACCATTGCGTTATTTTATTATTGTTAAGGATGGGCTTGAAACAAGAACATTATATGATCTCAGGATCGCATTTGACTTCGACACGGATACGAATTACAAGTGATTGCGCAGGTTTACGACAACGACGTAGCATACGACGTACGCATAAATAATTTATAATTCGATAGCAAAATCAGGCGGGGCATACATCACATAGCTTATAAAATTGATACGTGCTTACCAACGCGTTTTTCTAAGGCCTCTTCAAAAGCAAAACTGTCATCCGAATAGATTTCCGAAACTTCGTCATCAGCAGTTTCAATATGTGGGGCCTTTAGAGAAATCATTTCAAAGAGAGTTAGGCCGAAAGGATAAATGTCCACCTTTGATGTTATGGGATACTTCGGAGTACCTATAAAAGTTAATTACAATTATATTTGTAAAACATCTTGGATTGGATTTGAATTCAAATCAATCAAATGCAATCAAAATCAAATCGTTGTCAATGGACCATGACCATAACAAACCTACCTCTTTTATTCAAAATAACTTCCATTGGATTCCAGAGTTCTGTCCCAATATAAGACCCATGAAGTGTTCCGTCCGCTTTGAGCTTTCTTGACACACCAAAGTCACAGAGCTTGCATGTCTCAAAATCCTGGAATATCAACATATTGGCACTCTTCAAGTCCCCATGTACTAACTTCATTCTGGTGTGCAAGTAGTCCAGAGCGTGAGCAATGTCCAAAGCCACTTTGGTGATATTTGAAGATGGGAAGGGATTCGGGCTGTATTCCCCCATCTCAGCTTCAACTTCAGCGTCAATGCGATCTTCAATCAGGTCAGATAATGAGTGCGAACCCCTTTCCATGGCTAAGTATGCATTAGAATCAGTTGGATTTCCAAAGGCTCGATATCCAATAATATTTGGATGATCCAAGGACTTCAGGATATTAGCTTCGTAGATGAGTCGATCAGAGTACGTGTCCTGTTTTACTTGTTTGATTTTGGCAAGTTTCTTTATAGCCCATGGAGATCGGATTTCACCGTTCGGCCGAGGAGACCGTTCCAAGAGATAGACTCCAACGCCTGAAATACAGAATCACGAAATATTCTGTACAAAGGTTATCCTTCCTGATGGTTTGAAATTTCTGTAGTATCTCGATATGTCAGCTAATGGTATAGTCAAGGTCGTTACCGCGCATGTTATCATTATGTAGTTGAATCAGACGTCCGAAAGCTAATACCTTCGAGAAATGTTAGAGATTCGTCAATATCAATTTCCATGAATCAGTCATCAAATAACAAATACTGGTTGCATTCCTTAATTAAAAATTTTTAGCACAGGCTTACAGTAAGCAAAGCACTAATTACACACTAACTACTAGTTACTAACTAATACGCTTACACATATTCAATCGTGTAATCAGATGAAACTGTCACTTAACAAGCTTTCCAACAATGTATAACTCGTCATAATTGACCGTCTATCTCGAGTTCGAGCAGTAGCCTTATTAAACCTGGGCCATGCCTGTCCATTTCCTAAGCTAAGTAGATACCGTTAACATTCAAAATACATGAGGATTGCTTTAGGAGTGGCGTTCTATTCAAATTAATTAAATTGAATAACCGAAACGTTTTTAGGTTTTTACAATTATAGCTTATAGCTGTAAGTGAGGACCATTATTGGTAGAAACAATTAGCAATTAGCATTACCTGTACCATAACCAAGGCGCTTCATCAATGGTGATGCCGGTACTCTCAAAGCCGGAGTCTTCGCCCCGTCATCTTTCACATCAAGTAGCCGCTTGTTTTGCAATTTGACTGGAGTGACAAATACATTTGAACTCACGCCAAATTCCTGACTGCTTTCAGGAGTACAGTCTTCGACTGATGGGAACTTAGGTTCGGAGGATGAAGATCCCGTAGCATCAGTCAATGATGAGTTTGTAGACATTTTGAAACACGAACGATACACCGCTGCAAACTAAAAGTGGATAAAAATGGAGTACTAATGGCTTGTAGTTTTGATTCTGGATACAAGTAATAAAAAACGAATTAAAACCTGACAACAGAGCAGAGACCAAATGTAAAGTTGTCGATATTTCTAATGTAGGCACGAGAAAATCTTGAAGAGAACAAGATACTCTAGATATCTCTGGCTTACAATTTCAAATTCAGATTGTAACTACATACAAATACAGATTGTATGCAACCCCTCATTGTAATTATAATATAACGCGTCACGCGTCATTCAAATTATATCGTATTAGCAGCATTACTCACTGGAACTCGCTCCTATTTTGGGGTAAGCTTTATTGTTGTGATTTGAAAAAATGAATAGTGAGCATGTTGTGAAGTGAACGTTACAAATTTAACCTACAACAACTGTTCAATGCCTGTATTAAATTAAAGGTTAACCCAGCTAAATGCTAAATTGAATGGGGAATGGGTCAACCTCTCTCTATTCCGGCCATTGTTCATATCTTTGATTGTTGGTTGATATCTGATATCACACAGGCTTCTGAGACTAGGTAGAGTTATATTTACTTGCCGATGTATAGGTACAACGTAGGCGTAGGTACAAATACAAATAAGGGTACAATTAGATTACATACGGTAGCTTGTGATTAGCACCTTGACTACTGATGACTGACAAGTGATTGGGGGATCGCATGCACTTTACAATTTACAACCCAACTACCTGAGTGGCTGCTGTACGCTTTCATAACCTAACTTACCATTACCGAACCCAGACATACACTTGACGCTGCAAACTGTAATCATGCATAAAATCATGAAAACGTATGCGATCTCCTGATCCTGATCGCAGACGATAACTGTCAACTGTGTCAAACCAAAGTCAAAAGTCAAATCAAAAGTACAATGAATTTATCGTTACAATATTTCCAATATGATAAAGTAAGTCTGAACCTTTAATAACGAGTGTACTTACCTGGCTACTCTCCTCCCTTCCACCGATTATCAATGTCCGTTTTGGTCAGTCAACAGCGGTCAAAACCTTCAACCTTCAATATCACGGTCAACGGTCAACGAACCACGAATGACGAACCACAAAAACACTCAAGTATGGACGTCCACGCTTATTGGATTTGGTACCAGTCAGTCACCAGTAGTACCAGACCAGACCAGACAGTCCGAGCGGCATATTTTGGTTCGCGGGTTCTCTGTCATTGGCTGGATTCTATGAACGGCGCTGCATGGCATTATTCCAAAAAGACGCGTGCATTTTCCTTATTCACATCTCAAGAAATACTACCATTTAAAATTCAAGTGTTAATCCGTAATGCTTATGATTATGATTAATAGGAATGATGATATAAATATTGTTTAAAATAGAATAATCTTGGTTTCATAACATAACTTCTCCATATTACGCCGTCAATACCTGCGTCATTGCATAATTTGCACATATTGTACTGCAATTTGCAAGAATTCATATGTTGCATAGCTTTGGGTGCATAGCATTACAAAAAATTCATTCGTTCACCATATCCAGTAGTTAACATACAAGTCTTTGGAGCTTCAACATATTCGGATTCGGATTCGGACACTTTATACAAGACAGACATGAGCCGTTACTGTATTGATTATTATATGACCGTCCCTATGCCACCAGTATGGATGTGTTTGATTCTTTCAGACAAAACTGTTAAATCAATAAATTCCAGGAATCCTTCCAGAACATTTCCCACCACTAGTGCACGCACGCACGCTGGACGAGGGTAGTACGTGTTTGTAATTTACCAGTGAATTAAAAAGGTTCATTTCGCATTCCACGTCAGATTTCAGTCTCTCAGAAGAAACTCAATAATTGAATTATTATTGAAACTGGAGCCGAAAATGATTACTGAAGGAACCTCTACGGTAATGTCAGATTCTGATTCTGACTCAGACTCTGACCAGTCACGTGCGTACAAGTGCACTGGAAATGAACCGATTTGGTCAAGTGGAAACAGAAACACGGCTTTACAGAATGCCAAACAGAGACTTCAGAATATGCGAGAAAATCGATTCATAAATGAGCTCATTACGTAATTACACAATTCTGAATACATAAAGGCACATTAAAAATTTTTAACGTTCGTGGAATATATGTAGAAACGAATTGAAGTCATGATTAAATAATAATCTGTTTTATACAGCTCAATTAGCCAAGAATCAATAGCCGCTGAACGAGAAACTGCCTCAACTGAATCTCCTTATGACGATCAGGGAAGCGAATATTCTGTCCAAACCGAAGAGACTGAAATTGATGAGCCAAAACTCTTTGAGAAGGTCGGAGAAGTAATCCATTCATGGAAATCCGAAGTAAATGAAATATCTAAATCAATTGCTCGGAAGAAAGCCAAGGAATCCAAATCTCGGACTGATCAATGGCTCAAATCCCAAGCAAAGGCTAAAGCAGAGCGAGAACGAATTCAAAGGCATGAAGATCGCTTTGTTAAATTCGTAGAATCCTCGGAAAGAAAACTTGACCATGTGTCTAATGTCGTTCAGCAAGAAGCTAAATCGGTTAATCTAAATATATTTATACTTTTTGTTATTTGAGACTTTGAAAAGCTTCAGATTTTTACAATAGGAATTTATATGTGCTAGGCTCCGGAAACTCTTGAGTTCAATATAAAGTATCGTCCGATGCGACTCATTGAGTTGAACGACCTGGGCAAGGACATTCTGACCGTGGATACTTTGTACAAAACCACCTTTGCTCATTTGAGTAAGAAAACTGCCTGTTGGATTACGAGCAATACAGAAGATGAAAAACGTAATGTCAAAATCAAATTATGGGTGATTCAACTGAAAAGTATTTGGATTTAGAATTCTTCGAATTCATGTGTATGTAAATATATTTTTCCAGTCCGTGAGGAACTCGAATCTGCACTGAAAGAGGTTCATGGTCAAGTGGATTACAAGACCGATTTCTGGGATCCAGACATACGTTTGAAAGCTCCAACAGAAGAGCCTTATCCGAAGCCAAACCCCAAATCAGAAATTACCACCGACGCCAATGATGATGTGCCCGAGCTAATTACGAGTCTCACAGTTGAGGAAGGTTTTCGACCCCGACCTGAGCTTGACATTCTGTCAGCTAATGCTTTCCTGGACTACAAGTCCAAGATTACCAATAACCTCGAGTCATGCCGAGGTCGTGACTGGAATGGAACTAATTTTAATTCAGATTACGAGCCAAGTGACATCCAGCCCTAAACCTCACTGTCTCAGCCGAATCGGAAATCTCAAGTTAACATTAACGGCCTGCCCTTTGAATATAAACATGGAAATCAGGTGCATTAAGCACCGTAAATACAATACATCTAGCATGGATTATAACAATAAAACATGGATGCACTAACTAAATCCAACGATTAAATTACAACAAGTACAAAATTGCTGGATTTATGGTAAATACAATTGTCATAAGCATAAACCATAAATGTATGAATAATTAATTAGTGGTAATACATGAAAAATAAACGGACACACCTGAATTCATAAGTTCAGTATTGCAATTACTAATTCATGATTCGAAGTAGAAACTTTCGAAACGTTACGTCAGTGGAATTGCTGGAGATTATACTTTGGCAGAATGTCACAACATTCTTTAACCTTAATTTAGAGTCTACGTAGATGGAAGTTCCGGTATAAATGCTGTGCCCATTTAATGCAATGCTAACTCTGCTCAGAAGGTTCAACCAGAAGTCAGTAGCCAGGGCCAGGATAATTTAATTTAGAGATTAGAGAACTAGAGGATTCCGATAATTTCTACCTGAGTTGTACTCTCGGCCCAATCCTCCTTGTCCTCAACAGAAGTGTGTGCATCCAGGTCAGCTAGTAGGTTCCAGTGCATTTTTAGAAAAGTATAAATAAGACCATCGCGACGGCGAAACCTTTCAGACGCAATTTCGACTTCCAACCCAGCACAACACAACTAGCAATCATGGGTAAGCAGTTTTCATTTTTCTTCTTCATTACAGCTCTCCGGTTTCCAACATTTGAGATTTTAGCTTCAATTTCATAGTAAACTTGTATTTTTTCCAGGTTTCACGAGGTCCACGAAGCTATTGTGCTGCATGGTGTTGGCGTCGTTGTGTCCCTTGGGAAATGGAGCCGCCATCCCGAATTACGGAACTGCGTACTACAGCTCACCGGAGCCGTCTTACAGCCCAGCTCCAACTTACGATCCAGCACCGGTCTATTATGCCCCGTCTTACAATCCAGCTCCGGCCTATTCTCAGTCGTATACGCCAGAGTACGCAGCAGCTCCATCCTACTATCCGGAGCCAAAGTACACGCCATCCTACTATCCGGAGCCAAAGTACACGCCATCATACTATCCGGAGCCAAAGTACACGCCATCCTACAGCCCAGCTCCAGCCTACAACCCAGCACCGGCCTATTATGCACCGTCGTACAATCCAGCTCCTGTCTATTCGGAGTCGTATGCGCCAGAGTACGCTGTAGCTCCCTATAATCCGGCCCCATCGTACACGCCATCCTACTATCCGGAGCCAAAATACACGCCATCCTACAACCCGGCTCCGTCTTACACGCCATCCTACAACCCGGCTCCGTCGTACACGCCATCCTACAACCCGGCGCCGTCGTACACGCCATCCTACAACCCGGCTCCATCGTACTATCCGGCCCCATCCTACAACCCGGCTCCCTCGTACAGTCCGGCTCCATCGTACAATCCGGAGCCATCCTACTACCCGGCACCATCCTACTATCAGGCTCCGGCATACAAACCGGCTCCGTCGTACAACCCAGCTCCCTCGTACAGTCCGGCTCCCTCGTACAATCCGGAACCATCCTATAATCCGGCTCCATCGTACAATCCGGAACCATCCTACTACCCGGTCCCTTCGTATAATCCGGCCCCATCGTACAATCCGGCTCCCTCGTACAGTCCAGCTCCGTCGTACAGCCCGGCTCCATCGTACAGCCCGGCTCCATCTTACAGTCCGGCTCCATCGTACAATCCGGAACCATCTTACTACCCTGCTCCATCGTACAGTCCGGCTCCATCTTACAATCCGGAACCATCTTACTACCCAGCTCCATCGTACAGTCCGGCTCCGTCGTACAGCCCGGCTCCATCGTACAATCCGGAACCATCCTACTACCCGGCTCCATCGTACAAGGCTCCATCGTACAATCCGGAACCATCCTACTACCCGGCTCCATCGTACAAGGCTCCGTCGTACAATCCGGAACCATCCTACTACCCGGCTCCTTCGTATAATCCGGCTCCATCGTACAATCCGGCTCCCTCGTACAATCCGGAACCATCTTACTACCCAGCTCCATCGTACAATCCGGCTCCCTCGTACAGTCCGGCTCCCTCGTACAGTCCAGCTCCGTCGTACAGCCCGGCTCCATCGTACAGTCCGGCTCCATCGTACAATCCGGAACCATCTTACTACCCAGCTCCATCGTACAATCCGGCTCCCTCGTACAGTCCGGCTCCATCGTACAATCCGGAACCATCTTACTACCCGGCTCCGTTGTACAGGGCTCCGTCGTACAATCCGGAACCATCCTACTACCCGGCTCCAACGTACAATCCGGCTCCCTCGTACAATCCGGCTCCCTCGTACAGTCCGGCTCCTTACTAAAAATTGTTTTATTATTGTTCATGATTTCCCGGTTATCTTCCATTCGTTTAAAAATTGGTTAATTCTTAATTTTTCTTAGCTTGTGAGTCTAGTCATTTTGGATTCTTTTGTTAAGATATATTAAAGGTTTATTGTTTCGGTTTGAAAGAAGTTGACATTGCGTGTTGGGTTTATCCAATTTCTTTATTAGACGTGACATTAGCGCGTAGTTTAGACACTTCATTCAAGAAGATAGTTTGGCGCACCTTGTTAATAATAAGATGAGATTAG
Organism: Ceratophysella denticulata; assembly: GCA_034694925.1. NCBI lineage: Eukaryota > Metazoa > Arthropoda > Collembola > Poduromorpha > Hypogastruridae > Ceratophysella > Ceratophysella denticulata. The sequence continues at coordinate 15,980 of JAQFYT010000188.1, forward strand.
GAGGCATTTCAATTTACTGCTGCACTCGGACTTTCATATGCTCATCATCCCGTGCTATCAATCGTGCGGCTGTCATACAAACTAGTAGCACTAACAATATTAATAATTTCCATTAGCAGGATTAATAGAAACTATAAAAAAGGCCGTGCATGTTTTCTGAAAATACGGGGTTAATATCTGAAGTAGGATTGGCTAGTCGGTATTCATACAACAGTAAGGGCTCAAAAATGTGGTGTTTTAAAGTCTGCATATTAATACTCCTGGAAACTTGCTTATTCGCTAGTACCAAATTAGTCGAACGAGGCATAGCATCCAAAGAATCTCAAATTAGCCATGCCATCAAGTTAATTGAAGCTAACAGCGAGGTCAAGGAAAAGTCGTACATTAGGCTAGCTCTACTTGATTCACCGGATTTACACATGGAATACGACCAGTTCTCCAGAATGGGACATCCATATTCGATTTTTCAATCAGGAAAAAATTCCACTGTGGAATTTGGGCTTACTCGCTTCACCTCCCCAAATGCTTGGGTCGTGGCCACTGTGAGAGATCCGAGCAGAGTGTCCGGCGCCAGGGTAATTCAGAATAGCCTTGAATTCGGTCGAAGATGGAGAGACAGATTCATTTACATTGGTTCCACTGGCATTCTTCAGGAAATTTTTAAGTCGGACTCACTCAAATCAATTCGTTACAAATCGGGCATTGCTGTTCCATACTCAATCTCAGATACGGTCACCTATTTCTCTGAAACCGCATACATGCCAGTCTCGGCCATTCCAAGACTCAATACCAATGCAATCCTATTGAGCGGAAAGCATTTTCGGATTTCCGGAACTCATATTCCTCCATATGTAATCCTGAATATGGATGATACTGTAACCGGTTCTCATCATACCATGTTAAAATACGCTTCCGAGAAATTCAACTTCACCGTTGACTGGAATGTGAAGTTTGGACGAGGCATTGGGGTCAAAACCGAGAATGGGACACCCACTGGGGTCATGGCTGATGTGTACTATGGGCGTGCAGACCTGGCAGCTAACACGGCGTTCACGCTGGACCGAACGGAATTTCTGGATTTTACAGATGCATTTTTCGAGGACAGTGTAACCTACGTCACGTCTCGTCGAAAGTCGGAACTTAATTGGGCATCAATTATTTCTTCATTTGATTTAGTCATTTGGTTACTGGTCCTGCTTACCTTCCTAGTTTTTGTGCTCATTTACTACGTACTGTATCCCAATAACATTTCTAAGAAGCTTCAAGCATTTAATTCCTGTTTTATTCCGTATGCACTATTGCTTGGTCAGGGAGCATCCACTCCAAAAATTTTATCACTGATTTCTTTAATTTGGATATTTTTTGGAATTTTTATTACAGCAGGTTACAATTGTAATTTAGCTTCTTTCTTGTCCGTTCCTTCTGCTGAAACGATTCCAACAAATTTTCCGGAATTGAGCAAAAGAACGGACTATAAAGTTAATTTTCATTATATCGGTGGGTCTGCTTATGCCTTTCTCAAGGATTCAAAGAGCAAATCAACCTCATTGCTGTACAGAGGACTCAATGAATTATTAAAAGACCCTATTAATTGCACTATCAAAGCTATCTTGGAACCTAAAACGGCTTGTATTGGTTGGAATTTGCTATTAGCTAATACCATAGCAAGTAATCTTACGCTGCGTTTAGGCTACGATCCACTATTTGTTTCAAAACATGCCCTGTTTTCAATTAGCGTCGCTTTTGGATTTGAAAAGGGTTCTCCTTATACATCTGATTTCAACCGAATTGTTTCCATGTACAAAGATATGGATCTGATCAGGAAATGGAATTTCGAGACCATAAATTCCTACAAATCTAGTGGTATCAAATGGTTAACCTCTCAGAAGGGGAATATTTACAACTTGTTAAAAGCTGATATGGAAGATGAACCTGTAGACTATTTTCAAATGCAGAATCTTTTAATTATATTTTTTTTTCATTTTTCTGTGCTTTGTCTCAGTTCCATTGTATTTCTATTTGAAGTCATGCTGGGTAGAAGTAGCAGGCGCATGTAAAACGGCTATAATTGTGAAGCATTGTCATTAATTAAATTTGAAGGCTTAGTAAATGCTATTCCCGAGTCGAATATGCTTACAGGAAAACGTAATTGCTATATGTAGATCGCATGGTTTTGAAGCAGATAAAACTTTTTAATGCTCGTCATATTTTGCCTTTGGCGAAGGTGTCAACTCTTGGGGTATTATTCGAAGGTAAACTGCGAGGGTATACCGTAGCAGAGTATTCATAATAGCAGTTAATCAATTCCTATAATGAAAAATGCAAGCATGACACAGTTTCAAATTCACGTTCAATTAGAATGCCTGGTTTGCCTTGCCAATTTTGTAGCTACGATAAAGATCAGATATGGAAGTAGATCACTGCAGTACCTACAGAAGATTCTTGTATTGGTGGGTCTTATAGGGCATACAGATCAGCTACACTGCATTTTGCGATTCATTCGATCGATACAATTGAGACCAGTACAAGCAATACACAACAGTCTGCATTGCAATATTGTATCTTTGAAACGAATCGCCAATATGCAGCTTTCCTTGTTAGAAATTTACATATTACAAGTATGTGAGATTGAGAAGCCAAGCCAAGAGTTGCAATATAGATGCTGTTACGCAATAAACTGTATTCGCCTCAAGAAGGACGATATAGTTAATTTCACTTTCATTTGCAATGATTTAATTTACCAGAATATCTTAAGTGGAGCAGGTTCGTTGGGCACTTAAGAATTATGTGAGGAACTAATTGTATTCAAAAATCTGTACTAGTGACTTTTCGGCCAGTAACCCGGAAAGATTAGTTCAATGTTTGAAAACTAAAGCCTTTAATTGTCATTTTAAGCTTGTTAAAATATAAGTTTAGACATTAGAAACATACGTGACACAGTTTCTAAACTAAATGGTAACTTAATCACAATTTTTTCACTAAATTTACTGCGAACTGCGAATAAGCTGATCTCTTGCTAGTCTTCTTCAATTATGGGTAGGAGATAACGCTTGCCTACAATACGTGCTGTGCGTAAATCTAAATATAAACAAAAACTGGTTAATTCTATAGGTACCGGAAAGCACGTAACCATATCTGTACCTCCAACCTGTATAGCAACACACGACATTCAACCTCGCCTCACTTATGTACAAAATTTCCCTTAGCACAGTTAATTTTCATCAATTTACTGAATACATTTTTCGTTGTTTTACAAGGATGTGAGTGAGGCATTTATTTTATGTTATATAGGTACTTGTGTGTTGTGTTGGAATCTTGTCATCCCATTTCATCTATTATTCATAGCACTAGCACTGTACATAAATCCTATATTTTACCATGTCAGGGGAAATCTGACGAAAAATGGATTCATATATAGGTTCATTAAGCTTCCATCTTGGTTTCGGGGTTCTGGCTAGCGAAAACAAAACCTAACCTGAAATAGTTATATGACTCTAAAAAAAAACACAGTAGCTGGTAGGCCATACGTCTTAATGATACCAATTACCGTTTAATCCGTCGAAAAATCTTGATGGTACCGATCTCTAGACTGATTTTTCCAGCAAATATGCCTGAAGGCGTCTCAGATTCCAGATTCAGAAGCAGCTCCACTTGAGCTTTCCAGACAGTTCAAGTACATAGATAATAGAAATCAAAGGGGGTAGAGTATGTAGGGATTCCAAAGAGCTTCTCGTGTCAAAAACAAAGTTTAAATAAATCACTGTATGATTTTTATAAAAAAAGCGAGGAGGGTGGTGTGACAAGGAAGACGAGGGTGCGAGAGATGCGGGTTTGGATATAATAGGCAGAAAGGTATCAAGCACCCGGATCAGGGTTCCTTGCAAACAAACGTACATGCAATATGCACTACGGGAACAAAACAAGCAACATTCAGCATTCAATGCCCATTATTCAAACAGACTCGAGCTTGTTTCCTTTATTAGAGTTGGATTAGATCACGATTCACGATTCCGTCGTCTCTATTATCTCACAGAAAGAAGGAAAAAGGACGAAATAAAGACAAAGCTTCGCGGATACCGAGAAGGGGAAGAAAAGCTGGGTATTGAGCTTCAGTGGCGTCTCTTTGGAGAATCATATGAGGGTTCGGTCATTCCATTCCGCACACGCATATCGTTTATGCTACATAATTAAGATTAACGTGTATTTACACATTTCCTTAAACTAACTTAGTTAAACACTGGCATCTTCCAATACATTTAGATGAAAATAATTGTGCAAGCTTGGTTGAACGTTGAGATCTTGGATTCCGTTCGATAATTCAAAACTTTTTAAAACTAAAAGTGTTATCAATTGCACTGAAATAGGTCAAAATAGTCATACACCAACTAAAATAGTCAAAAACAATAAGAGAAATTCAGAATTGAATGGATTATCTATTCCATTGTTAGAAGAATTTTAAAACTTTCTTCTTTTCGCTAATTCAACTGCTACAAAGTATAATTAATCGTCAAGACCTAATTTCACGTATACTTTCTCATGAATAGTTCAGTTGGATGTTATCCTCCAGACGAAAATATTGATTTAGTCATCAAAACAGCGAATTAAAGTGTACATTTAACTCGGAGAGATGGGGAAACTAGTGCTTGCTGTCTTCGTTACAGCCTTTTGCACGGGTCTACTAATCTCTAAAGTTCAGGGAAGTACTTGCCAGTGTACATGCGGCGGAGCACGTGAGTACCTTCATACATACTTTAATGCTAACATTTTTGAAAGCGCAATCTGATTCAGATTATTTTTTATCCTATGTCAGAGACAATGTTGTCTGGTTCGGGTGGCGGTGGTGATTCTAACGGTGAAAATCGTTTTTCTTTCCAATCCTGCAAGAGGGATCATGGCGGAGAGTGTGTTGTTCCCGAAACTTGCGGGAGAGGTAAGAATGAAAATTGTATCTACATTATTAATGTAGGCCTAGGTTTGTACCTATTTAACCGTTTCTATTTTCTACCTTACAAATGTGCCCAGGAGGACAACGAGCTGAAGGAACAGATTGCCATTTCAACCCTCAGAAGAATGTGTGCTGCATATTCACGAGGAGTTCGGGTGGTGGCTCCAACGCTGAAAGTCGTTCTTCTATCCTAACATCCTGCAAGAGCAAAGGCGGACAGTGTGTTACTGCCAAAACTTGCCATAGAGGTAATGTGGAAATCGTTTCGTAAAGAACGTATAGAGAAATTAAAATAATCCCTACCTAATAATACTATACTTAACCCTTTTTACTTTCTACACACGTGTCCAGGTAAACGAGCTGAAGGAACCGAATGCGAGACTAACCCCGACAAAAATGTGTGCTGCATATTCACTTTTTGATGAAGTATTGCTGAACACATTACAAAGTCACAGAATAATTCAGTTAATTGAAAGAAAAACATACATTTCTTCATATATTTTACCTTCAGGGCCGTCAGTTAAATCTAAACCCGATTGTTACATCTGAATTTCGTCAAATAATAAAACCTTACAAATCATCGCCTGCACTACAATCTGCCATATCTATTAAAATTGAATAATGAATAACTACCGAGAATATTTATATAAGTTATTTGCATTTGGCCCACGTTTAGAAAATCCAGCGACCCGCTACTGCTTAATCTTTGACGAGGAGCGTGAATTTGACATGAGGATTTACCAAACCAAGCCTCGCCACAAGGCTCAACTAGGGAGAGTGAAAGCAGTAAGAACTATGACTTGGCTCCTTCATGTGTACTTACTTATGTGAAACGGCTTTTCACTTTCACCCAACTACTAATATAAACTAAAATCTGTATTCATTTCTATATCTATTTCCAGATATTTAAGACTTGTAGATACAAATATATTTTGTTGCCTATAATTACAACATAACACAACTAGGTTTTTCGCTGCAGGGCGATTATTGTGTGTATTTGATTCAACCATACAGTCCATTATGAAATCGACAATCGAGCAAATGAAAGCGATCGAGTAATTACATGCTTTTTTAACCTAACCAAGTTCAACACTGATAAGTATATCCTATACAAACATGAAGACGATTGTGCAAGTTAGGGTGAACGTTGGAATATCCTGGATTCGGTTCGATAGTTCAGGGAAGTACTTGCCAGTGTACTTGCGGCGGAGCACGTGAGTACATACATTTAGTATACACAAATTTAATGTTAACATTGATTAAGTTGAATGTTCAATATGATTCGAATTATATTATTTATCATCCTATGTCAGAGGCAATGTTGGCTGGTTCGGGTGGTGACGGTGGCTCTAACGGTGAAAGTCGTTCTTCTATCCTATCCTGCAAGAATGATTATGGTGGAGTGTGTGTTTATTTTCTAAAAATAAATTGATGTGTTCACAAATCGGTGATTTATCGGTAATTTTACTTCTTGAATTTAATTGTCGGATGCGATTTGTGATAATGATACTTGAAAATTTTGAAGCGAAGTCAGTAATGGTTGAAAATTTTCATTTCTTGCCGGTTTTGTTATGAATCATGCTCTTGCATTGCGGAATATGCCGATCGGCAGCATCTTGATTAAAACGCCGAGCACAGTACGGACATTGGACGTAGTCGCTGGTGTCCGCAGCCGGGCCAGGCTTTCCAGAATTGGCGTTGGATGAAAACGTCATGGCGGCCTCGTGATCCTGTTTCCAGTTGTTCGGAGGATGCTGGAGGAAAAAAACGTGCATTTGATTAGAGAAGGTATTGCTTAGGGGCTATAGATCGCGCACATCTTCGCTTGGTTCACAGCACAGTGAAGTGAAGGCATATATTCATATTTTATAGCTAGCACATATGCCGAATGCCAGATAATTTATCCTATGACAACGTCGTGATGCAGTTTTTATCGCTACGATATGACTTCGGCCCAAAATCCCACCACATCGCATTGTACGGAGTACTAAGATGTACCTTCATCATTGTCTTTTTGCCCTTCTGGAGATAGGGCTCAGCTTCGGTTCCAGAGAGTCGATGCTTGGTCGAATTGTAGACTGCACGTTTGGTCGACTTCTTGGCCCGGCACACATTCTGATGAGCACCGATGCGATCCCCGGCAAACTTCCGGTTGCAGTAGCGACATGACTCGAGCTTGAGACTTGCCATAGCAGCATCCGCCATGCGATTGAGCGGTGCCGTGGATTTTTGGGGTTTGCCCGAAGGGCCAGGTGCCGGGGTTGGGGCCGGAGCCATGGTACCTTTCTGGTGCAACATGGTGGACACCGGGTATCAAGATTACCGATGCACCGAAACCGAAGGTGTAATTTCAAATTTTGTTCCGCATATGCTCAGTGTATTTTGGAAAGTATTTCCGAATCTCAACTTTGAATGATATTCGTAAAATTTGTGTGGATTTGTTAGCTAATACATATTATGCAATCATACGCAAAGTGCCTTGGCAACTTGTGACTGACTAAGCATATGTTTAGTGCGCAATAATATGTAGTTCTTAGCCTAAAATTAACGTCGTAATCACGAACCTGATGTACTAATCCACGTGTATATGTACGCTTTCCAACAGTGGTTATTTTATTGTCGATAAGGTTTCCAGAATTTGAATTTGCGAAGAAACATATCGCACAAAGCATAGAGGGCAAAAAACATATACATAGAACAGGCAACAAAATATTCCATATCAATATGTATCAAAAATACTTAATAATTTAATACTAATACCTAATAATCCATTTCTACTTTCTCCACACGCGTCCAGGAAAACGAGCTGAAGGAACCGAGTGCGAGACTAACCCCGACAAAAACGTGTGCTGCATCGATAAAGTATTGCTGAATGCATTATGAAGTCACAAAATAATTCAGGTAATTAAAAAAAAAACATACCCACCTTTCTTCATATATTTTACATTCACGACTGTCAATTACAATTAAATCTAAACTCGGTTTTTACATCTGTATTTTGTCAATAAATAATACCTATACCAAATCATCACCTGTACTGCTGATTGAATAATGAATTACTATCGAATTTGTTTAACTTATTTGCATATTATGAGGGGAGAAAAGACCACAAAACTAAAAAATAATATAGCCCACGTTTAGAAAATCCATCGAGCCGCTACTGCTTAATCTGTGACGAGGAGCATGAGTTTGACATTAGGATCTACCAAACCAAGCCTCGCCGCAAGTCTTATGTCTATAGATATTTAAGACTCTAGAAGACACAAATACATCTTGTTGCTTCAAATCACAACATAACACAATTAGGCCTTGCGCTGCAGGGGCGATTATGTATTTGATTTAACCATACAGTACAGTCTATTATGAAAGCGACAATCGAGCGAAGTAACAATATTCTTATAGGCAACACGGGCTTCATAGTCGGTACCTAATAATTCGATATTCAATCATTAGTAACTGCTAGCTTTAGCGCGTAGCGTTTATTGGAAATGCCAAAATCTTGTTTGTGTCGGCTATGGAACGCAGTACTTGACATAACCCATCAATTATATATTACATTATTAAATCAACTGAAATAATGCGTATAGGCATATGAGTGTTTGAATTAGAAACTGAATTGAATTATCAGGGGAAAATAGAGTGACTCGTCTTGTCGGGGAAAGTTATTGCTTAAAGATTTATTTGCTTAGAGCGTAGGCACTTTGTTTCCCCGTTTTAAGTGGGCGTGGATGGACGTATTTTTACCCCCATGCCAAGGCTCCAGTTTGTCGTCTCTCATCTCTCATTTCACGTGTTTGCACTTCGTCCACACGAGGGACGAGGACGGAAGAAAGTCAAACAATTTAATTCAGTGGAAATGTGATCTTAGCCAGTTGATTAAATAAATTACTTTTTGTCTCCCTTCCCCGTCCTCAACCAATTTGTCGGAATAGGGAAAATTCCCTCTATGTAAGACAATCAGATAGTTATTGGTCATTTGGTACTCGGTGACGTCGCCTTGGACAATTTGGGCATCGCGGTGTAGTTTTCCTATAGATTTTTTTCGACCTTTCGTACAGAATTTTCCGAGCCCAAAGAACCTAGAACAGAGTCAACATACATCTCCCTTCCCATCCAAGCCCCAAATTTTCCGTCAATCTCTCGCCCGTATCTCTATCTCGATTCGGGAGAAAAATGATGAATAGGCCCAAGATCAGGCTTCCGATATTAAACCAATTCTATTTTTTGTAGATAACTAGCTATACTCTGGCTGATAGTTGCTACAGGAATACCTATCATGTATTAGATAATGCCATAAGCACACAATGTAAGAAAACAAAACTAAACCGAGTTATGACTAGGTACTTGAAGTAAATTGCCATATTATGAAATCAGCCGTTTTTGAAATCTTATTCTAAATTTTGCCGATAAATAGGATTATGTATTCAAATTAGTTGTATCTATTGTGTTGTAAATTAGTGTAAGGTATACCCGTACCGACTCAAAATCGAGTATGATTACGACAGCGACTGATAGTTCTGTGTCAGTGGAAGACGAAATTGAATTACGATGGGGTAAGAAAACCAGATCTCCGCAAGCCTACCCGAAGGATGGGCCACCTGAGAATCTAATTCTGCCCTTTCAAGATGAAGCTGACGGCCGTGGGCCCGAGACATCGCCACTTGGTATATAAATTTTGAAATTATAATTTGAATTCATGGCTCAATTTCAAACTCAAACTGCTTAAGGTTATATGTGTTTAAATATTGACGGTATCTCCTAAACCAGCTAATGGACATAGCCTGGTACAGAATACAGAACATGATAATGATTTAGCGTTTAATATTTAATTTTATTAGTTGTGTCGTCATTACACTAATATTTTGTCCATTACCTAACAAGACAAATACCGCCAATATACAAAAATTAAGAACAGCCTTAATGCATAAATAGTTTGGACCAGGACGGGTCGAAGAGGAAGAATGAAAGCACCCAAAAGAAGCGAAGGGAAATTGCTTATCCCGGGTTGGCTAATTGAACTGGACAAGGACTCGGTAACTACTTACTTAAATCAAGTATTTAAATCTCTGACGTATGGACAACGCTTATGTGTATATTTTATTGAGTTGATTTAGTTGGAACACGTTAGAATCATAAAGGAAACACTCAAATCCATTAAGGATGTACATGCTGATGTCTCTTTCGAATGTGATTTCATGAGCCGGCTCATCCAAGACTCCCTAGGACTCCCTATTGAGGAGGCGGAAGTTGAGACAATTCTTCGAAAATCTCCATATTCCAGTCAACTGGGAGTTAATTTCACACACTTCATGTATGCTCTGGCAGACCCAAATTTAATTGGCATTGATCACATGCCCTATCGTGTCAGTGAGTAGATATACACATTATTCCAAAGGACAGTTAACAGTTAGCGAACAAAGCGTTAGTCAGGAACGTGCCGTGTACAACTCATTTACAGTGGTCAAATATTACACTTATTTTCAGAGTCCAAAGGAACTGGGCCCGACACTGGGTATACGGATCGAGAGAAATTTTTCTTCAGTGCTATTCTACTGTGTCAAATGTACGAATTGATTGAGCAAACGAGGTCTCTTTTCGAGGGTCAAATACCACAAGATGAATCGACAATGAATCTTCAAAGAGAGCTGAGAGGTCATGGAATTTCTCGTATTGGAATAAAAGGTGAATTTTATGGAAATCCGGTAGATCAGAAGTGTCTTATGGGGATAATCAATGTGACCTATTCAACTGCGTACATACTCTTTCTTGTGAACGCATTACAATTACAGATGACAACAAAATAATTGCGCGATGAAAATTTTATGAAGTGCATATTTTTTGCAAAAGAGCATGATTTTTTAACTTTTTGTACATAGATCCTAAGAAGGCCGAGTGGGACAAGTATGATCCACTTCTGCCTAAAGCTTCACCATATCTCACTCCCTGTCATTTCGTAACTACACGCCGGACGTCAAAAGTATGTTAGTAGTTTAAGAAAGTTTAAGAAAGTCGTTCTTCGTTCTTAAGTTTAAAATGTTAAACAAAATTAATGTAGATGTCGGGAGCCTTGATGGGAGCAATCAGACATATTATTGCTTGTATTTTAGAAAACGCAACATGACCACTTCATTATTAAGCCGCCTCCGGAAGGAGACGGTGTAATTGTTCTCCAAGAAAATCGGGCTCGTATACAGGTAGGATTCTAAAAATAGCCATATTCAATTTTTCTATGTATGTTCTCCGATACCTTACGATCTGTACAAATTCTATATTACAATTGTCCACTTTAAAATATTTATTTTACAGCAAGCTTTAAAACATATATTTATGTCAAAACCGGCTCATGACTGCGTCTGTATCTTACCGGATATTGAATACCTTCTACGCTTCACTCAACCGATTGCAAAAACCTTGGAAGAAATTGCCCGTGATAAACCGAAAAAGAAACCTTTCGGTAATTAAGGCAAAAAATTTAGCATTTAGCATTTATCATATATTTATAGGTATATGTAATCAACTTGTCACACCTAATGTACATAATTCTATGCAATATCAAATGAATTCCTTACAGTGAATTACTTCGTGCGAGACATGCAGAAGATCACGAAGGAGCTGAAATATATATTTCGACCTGTAATGCTTCCAGAACAATTTAAAGATCATCGACATCTTATCACAGATTCTATGGCACATGAAATTCGAGGCTTCCTGGATCGTATTCATGCAGCTCATTGGGAGAATCTGAAAGATGAACGGGTAGGTATTGCAAATTGCAACACGCACATAGCAAACATGCTGGAAAGACGGATAAGCTATCGTATTTCCGATATTGTGCAAAAAACTTTCGCTTACAGAGGTAATACACGTTTTTAAAAGCCTTAGAATTAACATTATTTTTATTTTCCAGGTCCAATTCCTGAATCGTGTTTGGCATGGCATGGAATGTGCTCATATTCCTAATCGTATTGTTCAAAATGCTCTATACCTCTCCTTCACGGCCTTACTCCCGTACAATCCGCATTTCACCAGCCTTCGTACACCCTCCGTCTTCATTCGTCGTCCACATCAGCGAATGTTTCCCATTAATTTCTTGTAAACTTTCACATACATTCATTCATTGCTCTAAATTCTGACTGACACAGACAATTGAAAATAGTTGACGCTGACGCATCGAATAAATTACGTTTTCCTACACACATTATTGTTCCGGGTTACATTTTTGCCACGTGCCAAACGAATCTGATCGTCTTCTATTTTACCGCGTGCGTCACAAGTGACAGTCATAATCACAAGTTATGACTATGTGTGTCCCGAGTTTGGGAATGTGTCATCGTATAATTCCGTCGTGTCAAAATAGCAAAGATTTTAAGGGTCAGTCTGTCTTGTATTGCAAAATGACCTAGCTATTCACACGGTATACCCAATACTAATTATAGTACCTAATGGTGAACTCAACCCGGTTTCACGTTTCGTTCCCTGTGACCCCAAAAATTCGTCAACTGATTCTACTGGCTTGAGCTCGGTATACGATATACAGGTAGACGAGTGTATTTATGTCACGGAAATTGGTAAACACAATGTGCGGAAATTCAGGCTGATGTTCTGTCTATTGTCGTAATGTGTATCATTGCAAAATGCTTGCGGATTGTCGAAAGGAAGAAGATCACTCACGTTGTTTGCCCAGCCTTCATTCTTCATTATCCTCTCGATCATTCCATTACTGCTATCTGTATGTTAACCTCATTAAAACCTAATCCTTATTTGGTTCCGACTTTGTGCTTGTAATTCAGAATATCTGGTCGCGTTCGGCTATAGATTATAAATAGGCATGACTTCAAAGCCCAGTTCATCAAATTGCTGGACAACAGATCTACAAGCTTAAGGGTTGTCATTGGCCTGACCGGCCTTCAGAAAATAGCACTGTCTTACATTACTGTACATTGGACGCACAAAACAACATTCTGTGCACTTGTATTGGAAAAGGTAGGACGCCGTATGGAACTATAGAATAACATTTATTAAAGTTAAATATTAGTTATTTTATTGTACAGGCAGACTGAAAGGTGATCGGAAACATGGGAAGAAATCAGCTGCGATAATTTATTGAATATCAGAATCTACCAAAAAGTTTATAAAGAGACAATTAGTTGGCGCCAGACAATTACGCTGCTAGACTGAAATCTAATTTAGGATTTGGCAACTTTACTGGCCCTGTATACTTACGGGGCGGGGTCGAGCTAATGAAGCACTGACCGTCATGTTTACATATTACAACATAATGCTTACGCATCACTTGTCAACTTGTCACCAGAATGAGATATATGATTATGACACTGCTATCCAAACCCAGATCCGTCTCCTCCTCTGCAGATTGAGAGATTTCGCATGAAATGAACAGGCTTACGATTACGTTTTAGTATACGTAAGCACAGGTTCCGTTCGTTGTATTTTTATTATGTATGTACGTGCGTCGGCAGAGAAAGATGAAGGTCGGAATAAAAGGTATTTTATTAATCAAAGGAAGTCTTTATTGTGGTTTGGTTTGGATTTTTAGAAAAGCTTTTCATTCAAAGTATCAACGTCAAGCCGAGTCACTGTAATGTATAGCCGATTACTAAGGCTGAAGCCGGTATTTGCGTGCATTATGCTTTAGATATACATATATATCGAGAGCGAGCGTGATACATGTACATAATCTATTCCTAATTATAATCATACGGCTTATTATATAAATTCGAACTAGATTCCAGATTCAATGTCCTGTATCCCCTCATCCCACGCATAAGTAGGCGCCTATCATTATCCGCACATCAAACAAACAAGCGCCGGTCCCATCAATCAATTCTAGCCAAGTGCCTATTATGCTGGGTTCTACGACAATTTAGCCTGAGTGTAGAGAAGTCGAGTGAGGATTTGAATTGACGTTACCGTGGCCTCAGATTTCCATTCAATGAACTCATATGCATGAAACAGATGTGTATTTATAGTTCATGACAATTAGATTTAACATTCTTTCTAATGCTGTGGTAGTATGAATGAAAAAATTAAGTTTAAAACTCGTCAAATATGGATTAGCTAATGTGAGTGAGATGGAAAGCGTCTTTAGTGAATTTCTGATTTGTGAAACCCCAGCGGCGTAGCGGCCTCATGAATTACAAAGCGTACGATATTTCCGATTTATAAAGACCCTGTCAATGGCCTCAATTTTCCATCCGCTAACATTATGACAAAAATTTGCAACCTACGTTCACGATCTCCGATTTGAATATGGATATAGTTAAGATGAACTTAGTTTAGCTCAATAGTGTTGTAGCTACCTAACCGAACTTAAGGCAGCTTAATATAATGTATTATCAGAAAAGCCCGTTCGTGTCAATTCGCCGCAAGTGTCGATTTGAAAGTGTAAACATGTAAAAGGCTGAGACGATAAGCTAGGATTAGAAATGTGAGGCGAATCTCAACTCAATTCGAACTAGGTAACTAGCTCAGTTGAACTAAAAAAAAATACTTGACCATACATAATGTGGATCTACATAATTATCCGCGGACATTTGTCTTGCTCCGTTTTTACCTCTGCCTGTGGGAGGGAAGTCTGTGTGTCTAAATAAATCCTCTATTTCTAAGAATGAAATCATAAGAGGACGACGGAGGAACTAACTGCTTAGAAACTCCTGGATCAGAATAAAGAAAAGATCCAGTCTGATAGGAACACGGAATAAATGACGCTTTCCTTTCAACAACAAAACAGTTTTCCATCTCATCCCTGTACCTTCCAGGCGTCAGTCGTCTTCAAACCTTGTTTTTCTCAAGACGAATGATATAAATATAAGCACTGGGCACGAGTACTCCAGATTACACTCACATTTTAACTATCTGGGTTACGACTTCCGACTACCTGCTTCCCTCTCTCAAAGGTCAAGCATAGAATTTTTAAGAACAATTGCACAGATCTTTAAAAATACACAACATACAAGTCACCGTATCTTGATATCAAGAAACCTCAGCAGGTCTCTTGAGACCCCTCAACGAAGTGACTCTAACAATTTTTACGACCCTTTTAGACGATTTCCGAGAAACGTGGTTCTTACTTACCAAGTCAACAGTTTATTGTTCAGTTCGAATTTGGCTTACCTTGAGCTAGCGTTACGTGAAAGTGCTGTCCTAACCCGAATCGTTAGACACAATTTCAATAATGTTCTCCAGAATTTACACCTTGCTCGAAGTCGCGTTGGCCGTGGTAGGTGAAATTAATTAAACTTTATATGAATAGCAGGATATATGCTAATTTTTGTTGTTTTACAATGTATTTTATAGCTCATCCTTACATGCCAACTTCATGTGACAGCACTTCCGCTTTTACCACCAGCAGTATTTTCAGACTCGTTGGATTTCCAGTTTCTCCTGAATCCTGAAGATGCAAAGGTGAGTTGAATATTTAATTATCTCTATGATTGATTGGAAAAACACGTGTTTTTTCGTTTTTTGCTATTCATTCGTTTATGCGATTTTTACCCTGTCACCTGTGTGCATGAATATTTTTTTTTCATCCAAGATACCTAATGGCATAATTTCCTAATACTTGTCGTAATACTTAAGGGTAATGTTAACTTGGCGGTGGGAGTTATTGGAACTGAGCTCCTTTTAGGTTGCCCTTAAGTTCTGATTTCTTAAATTGTAGACTGCCCTTGCCGAATTGGATACAAGAACTGAACTGGTACAAAATAGACGTTTGACCTTAGAAACTCAACTAAAACCTGTAGAAGACAAATGGAATTCGGTGGACGAAGCGGATTGGAAGAATCTCCAAGGACCGATACATCTTGACCCAGAAGCCGGTTACGCCGCTTTCCTTGCCAAATTCTCCAAATTGAGATTAGAACGGGATGAAATTACTCAATTAAAGAGTAAAATCAATGCTACGAATCACCTTGCAGAAACAATTCGAAACCTGAAGGAATTAATCCAATCTGGTGTCGATAATTACCTGCATTTTTCGGATATTCATCCGCTCATGAAATCCATGTTGGTCACAAGTCAGCTCAGTTTTGAAAGTATGGAGGACAAAGGTCAGTTCGGTAGTTTCTGTGTCACTATTCAAAATCCTCGGAAAACGACAGCAGCTCTGAAACCGGATTTTGAATTGAAGCATATCTGCTCCGCTCTTGTAACTGCATCAGGGTATTAAATATTCACGATTTTCAAGAAGAACGAAGTACCTGGCTAAATCAGGTACCTCGTGTGACCTAGTTATATATTACAGTTACAGTGTTCAAATTCAAATACAACAGTAAATCAAACGTTTTTGGTGTTCACTCACAGGTTTCGTTTCCTATTAAATAAGGTACCTACGTACGTAGATGAATAGATTGATAAACTCTACTTACTATTGTTCTAGGAATATTTTTGTATTCGGGAAACGTGAAGCTAACCTACTTATGTATATTTTATTTAGTTACATCAACTAGTACAACCCTAAACGTGCAATTTATTTCAATTTATTAGATTATGAACTCAAGGCACATGAAGGTATTTATTTGTTAGGTACAGATTAAGATTCACGTATTCAGGGTATTCATGTACGTACAATTATGTTAGATTCTAGATACTAAATTTAGGAATAAGTACAATGCCATGTAAATTTTGGTTCAAATAAAAACTATAAAAGTGAAAGTGACGATTCAAATAAATTAGATAGTCGTCCAGTGATACATCTTCAAATTCTACTCGAATTTGTTCCAGCTTGAAAATTAACAGCATATTGTAACGTATATACAATCCTTTATTCAGGCTTCCACATAAGAACATTATTGTACAGAGTCCACGGATACATTACAAGTCTATA
>JAQFYT010000189.1:0-32736 GCA_034694925.1 Ceratophysella denticulata
AGTCCATTTCTCAATGCAAAAGTCTTCATTTCTAACGCACATTCTATTTTCTCAATGCATCGAAAAATGCCACCCAATTAAAATTATAATTTCGATGTAAAATATACACAAATTACCTTAGCGAAGTGGTTATCGCCGAGCTTGATCAATGGTGTCGAAGGAAACATTCGTAGAGCACTCATTTCAAGGCTACCATTTTTCAAACCGTACAAATTACTCATGACCAGCATCAAATCAGAAGTTTTCTTAACGGGCAAGAATCTTCTGCGTGGAACATTGAGTCCTGAAAAATGAGAAATTATCCTTTAACATTCTTTCAATCAAAGATGTGCGATACAATTATTGCTACCAAGCTGCATGTAATTTTGCTTACCAACTGCACCATCGAAGCACTTCATAGCTGCACCTACAGCAGTTTCCAATTGAATAACATTCCGTCCATTGTCCATGGTCTTGTTATTGATGATAACTTCCATATCCAGAGTTTTGTCATGGATTATTTTCTTGATTCCTGGAATACGATAATATATTTAAGGATTTTATCATATTTCGAGTTTTATCGTAAGTTGTAGCGGTATCTCGTAATGTTAGCAAATCGGCAAAACAAGGTTCCGTGTTTCAAACTGTATATCAATGTCTGATTCCGTCGCGCTTTAACAATGGTGGCGTCATTACCAAGTACCCTGTTTGAGCTTGACCCATCAGCTAGCATTACAAGATAAAGCTTTGTGGTTTTAGCGCGAATGGTCGCGCTCGTACCTGGTAAACTAATCCACAAGTTATTCGTATTGAAGATCTTGAAAGTCTTGACACTCTTGAACTCTTCTACATGCTCCTTTGAAACCTGCGCAATTTCCAAAAGACGGAGATGATTCTGGTAATGAATCAGGGTCCCACCCTTCACGTCAGCCTTCGTCTTGTCCGTGACTTCCATGAGAAACTCAGGTCGAGTCTTCCCGGCTTCAGGGCTCAAGATGAAATTAAGAATATTGAGGTCCACGGTCGCACCCAAGTTGTCCACGTTGGAAATGAAGCAATATTCCCGACCCTCTGCCACGAACTTGTTTAGTAGGCCTGAATTGTTGAACGAGAGGTAGAAATCTCCATGACCGGGTGGATACCAGCTGCAAAAATCAAGAAATATTTATTTTTGCTTAAGGAATTTCGTAAATCACGGCGGTATCTCATAATGTTGGCTAATGGGCTAAACATGGCATATGGTTGCCTGTTACCGCTCGAAGTCCCAAGGCTGATTTTTTGAGCGGTAACTTATTACCCTAACAAACCATGTATGTCTTGCGTTTATAAAATACCGCGAAAACTTAAAAATATGAGAATGACCTTAATTGGCATATATTCTCGCAAAAATGAATGCAATCTATTTAACTTACGCATCAATATTATCTTCTGTTCTGCACGAAGCTGGAATCGGCGTGAGAGAGTCACGGTCAATTCTGGGATAACGACTCTGGTTGAAGGTGAAGATTTTGACATTAAAGCTTCGGTATTTTCTAATGACCTAAGAATTTCAAGCAATAATTTAGAAAAATGCTAATATTGTAATATTGAGTACTGTATGGTTACAAAGTAATATTGACCGAATAGGTTTTTTGC
Source organism: Ceratophysella denticulata (assembly GCA_034694925.1). Classification (NCBI taxonomy): domain Eukaryota; kingdom Metazoa; phylum Arthropoda; class Collembola; order Poduromorpha; family Hypogastruridae; genus Ceratophysella; species Ceratophysella denticulata. Next base: position 1,615 of record JAQFYT010000189.1, read on the forward strand.
ATTCTGAATTGTTTACCATACCTTCTCCGTATCTTCATCAGTATTGAACGAGTTCATGAGCACCAACGGGACATCAGCTCCGTATGTACGATTCAAGTACTCAATTTGTTGAACGGTCAAATCCAGGAAGGTCAGGTCGTTTCGAACCTATCAACGTTCAAATATTCAAAATAAAAATGGGATCATAAAAATGCCTGTCAGAGTGAAGCGAGCAGCACACGTAATTCGTTACTTACAGAAATAACCGATTTCGGCCCACGACATCCCATGGAAGTTCCTAATCCACCGTTAAGCTTGACAACGACCAATTTGGACAGCATTTTTTGAATATCTTCCTTCTTGGGTACTGCCAATGTCGAGTAACTTTGAACAGCTTCTTGGGGTAATTTCTCAATCTTTTCCCATTTGATAGAAGTACCAGAACCCTGGAGAAACTTATTGAAAATGTCTTGGAATCCTTCGAATTCCTTGGCCACCATCTGTAATTATATTTAAATATTTTAAATCAAAAAAAATTAAAACTAAAAGTTAAAGTTGCACAAAGCGCAATCAAATCACCGTCTGCTTAATTTAAAATAAAGAAAAAAAAGTTATACCCGATAATTTAACACCAATAGTTATAGTGCACAAATGAGTGGAATTGACAAACCTGATCTTTCAAAGATTGAATATGTAGTAAAGATGAACGTCGGCGTTCTACATACTCTTCCTTAAATGCTTCCATTTTTGCACAGAAAAATATTGGTAAATTGTAAAAAACGCTAAAATTATGCTTTTCCGAGCTCTAGGTTCATTGAAAGAGCTTCGATTGAATGAACTGTTTCATTTAGAAGAAAAATCCACCTGAATTCTGATCTGACACGCAAAATCATGAATCATGACGATTACATTACACACACCTTTTTTATACTGCATCCAACGATATGATAACGGCGCAATATTGACGCATCTAACAAGTACTGTACAGTAATGCCTCTATCAGCAAATATTCCATGTGCTAAAGCGTTAATCTGTTTAAGTCCGTGATACAAGATAGAATTGTTTCTATTAGATTCTATTCAGGTTGAGTGTTGAGTCACGGGGTAATAATTCATTGGTTGATTGATAGGTGTAACACCAAATTACCATATCACATGTATTTGAACTAATTTCACATTTAACTGCAAATTTTGACGCGTTTTTAATGCTGTCATGAGTTTCATTTTTATTGTCCTGGTCAATTTCGCGTTGTCGCGCATCCGTAAGTATTATAATTAATTACCTATATAACAAAATACTTATTGTTTATAATGCTTAAACAATCGAGCAATTACCTCACTGGAATCCTTATCACATTTTTCAATCAATTCCTTCAGCTCATTGTCCATACGGACCTGAGCATCACGCTTCGTGAGCTGCGCAAATTCAGCTGCCTCAGATGGTGATCCTGCTCGTTTCATGTTAATGGCTTCTGGCTCTAGCTGTAAACAAATTCAAACACAAAAATTGTTCAAAATTAGCAGAACATCGGTTCCACGACGGTCAAGAATTTAAACAATCGGAATTAAAAGACATATACATCTGACACTACAGGTTAGAAAGGCCGAGGTGAAAGATTCAACAGGGCTCATATATATTTTTAAATGCAATTGATTTAAGTGTCAATAATAAAGCAAATTCAAAACAATAAATCATGTTTTCTGAACCACAATATAACTTCCTTTCCAATGTTGTATTCGTCAATATCTTGTGTTTACTATCAATTTCTCAATTACATTTATTGAAATCACTAGTAAAAGATTCGTCACAGTTTTTTGACATTTCAGCAGAAAATATTAATCAAACTCTAAAAAAAATTACACTATTATTGAAAAGGGCATTAAAAGGTTCAGAAAATGGAATTATCACCCTCGGATTGCAGAAACCTGTGTAGTATATTTGAATCGTAATATTGAGTATTGTTATTATTATACCTTTGCTGATCCATTAAGTCCAAGCCACTCCATTTTTAAATGTAAATGCTTATTGCGTCTACAAAATACTCAATCTAAATTCTTCACGACTTCCTTCTCAGCCGAAAACTCGAGAGCAAGTGTTAGAAGATTTAATTGAACTCAAGTTGATCTCTGATCTGGCGTGTGTTTTGTTGGGTATCGGTTCTTTAAAAATCTCTGATACATTAGGTACTGTATAATACTGCCAATCTCATATGTACAAATACATATCTAATTGAATTGAACTCTATAAGACTTAAACAAGGCAAGGGTTAGACATTGACACCCTATACTATGCATATACCCAAATATTAGATAAGCCAAGATCAACGCAGTTCTTCCAGATCATTATAGAAGACTTCAGAGTATGTGAAGGAAAAACAAGGCAATAATTTATAGATACAAGTTAACGATACGCAGTTAAGCGGTGACACAAGTTATCTTCAACACATACAGAGGCTATCAGGTCAAATCTATCTTGTCAATACTAAAGAGAGGTTTGAAATTTGAAATGTCAACCTACCCTGTATTTTGTCCACAAAAAAATTTAATTATTCAGCAATCAGTAATAAGTAATGATGAATAACCAACACACAAAGCCATTACGATACGATTACGGGTCATGTGCGTAAGTAAACTGAAATACCGTTGTTTTTTGGATCAGAGGATACTTATGACTTGGTTTATCGGTAATATAGCGTTTCTTGGTAATCAATCAGTAATCAGCCAATCATTGAAGTATTAACATATGTACCTATCTGTAATGTACTACAAGTACTTTAAAAATATTCCATAAGGACATAAAATACGAATTTTTGTGTAGGGTAATTTGATTCAACTACAAGGTACAACAGCAATTACAAGCAACTGAAGCTGCAATAGCAGGCAGTAATGCGAATTCATTTTTTATACAGGGTTAAAAATCCAGCGTAGAGTTCCAAGCAATTTTGCACGCTATTATTGCCACTTTTCAAATTAGGTACCAATGTAAGTATGGTTCTAATTTAGGGAACCAATTAAACCATATGTTCCGCATTTAAGGGTGTGCAAATTACACAACATACTTAAACTACAGCCCTAGTTGCATAATTCATAACGACGCTGCGAGCAATAATCCTCACACGTAACACTCGCGTTACGTTCGCGTATTCCTCTATAGTATGTGATGATTGATGATAGAATCAAATGAGTGTCAATGCCAAATGCTGGTAATATACAATGCAGATAGGTAAAAGAAAAAAAACAAGGTCGCACGACCAATGATGACGACCAGATTGAAAGTAAGGTTCAAGTTCAAGATTTTAATTTGAAGGATATTCACTCAAAAGTGTTTGTCCAAGACGCAGATGTAAATTTCTTTCATAAAGGGGTGGTGGTCTGCTCTGCCAGATAATGACCGCGTGTTTGGAGAATGCTAACGACTACGAGTAAATTCTTTATAAGCTAAAACCAGTTACGTAATATATGTGCACTTAATCATTATTAGTAATACGAGAGATGAGCCAAATCTAACACACAGCTGAGTATAAATACATTTATATGTAGGTACATAAATCGAACATTTGCATATACCATACATACTACATCGTGTCTCTTGCCCTATCTCGGTTTCTGTGTCTTTGCCAAAAGCAAAAAAAGCTCAGGAAACTTTCCTTTGTACATATAATTCGTTTAGGCTACTCTGCTCTGATTCCGTAAAAATACATTGAAGGTCATGTATTAACATATTGTTAGAGTGTGTCTGTTGCTGGTACTGCTATTTTGTAAGTAGATCTTACGCGTTAAGCCGAATTTAGAGCAACAATTTACATCTAATTTACTTAAGAAAATATTACCATTTGAAGCATGAGATTTACGATGTTCGGAATTTTAGAAAAATGTTTTTAAAATGGAAAAGTACATTGGGCTGAATTATCAGTTGTCCCGAAACCAATAAAGTTGAGTACAGCAATCTCGTACATATAAAATGGTATTCCTACCGCGTTGGTAGTACGGCCTTGCTTATTAGAACAGATTAAATCAAGTCAACACACATATACCTATAATATACCGAATATCGTCGGATATAATTCGATTATTTAGCCGAGACTAAGCGCTGAATGTCCAAAGTGTGCATATTTGTTAGGGATCTGATATCGCCCAATAATGGCAGAAATGAAAAACGATCAAAGTCCGAAATAATATTAAAATAATGTGACAATTAGACTGAACTCCAAATTAATTATTTCATAACCTAACCTTAGTTACCCAAGCTAGATATACCCATTTAACAAGGTTAGGTTACCATATGAAATACCATAAAAGGAGTTATATATGTACCTTAGTTTAAATACGACCATTTATTCAGACCACAACAACAGGTTCAGAATACGATGTACATATTGGTTTCTATCTATCGAATATATTGAACTTACCATGCCCTTATACAAAGCTTTTCCAAGATTGCTGCCCGGCGTAGAATTTCACGAAACCGACTTTTAATGACTGTTTACAACAAAACCACTGACTTTGAGACTGTGAACTGAACTGTATGAGCTATAAAAATGTGAAACTTGGAGTCTAAAAGCCTTGTGGAATATTACTGGAATATTTCCGTACGTCAAATATGTCAACGTTTATTCGTAGAGTTGTCAAGTAAACTGCGTGTAATTTACAACTAGCAGAAAAATTTTCACTATTCAACAATAGCCTCTATTCTTGCACAAGGACAATGCTGTGACTGTATTATATTCTGTATGGTGCTTTTATTACAATCGACAACTGATTCCAGCTAGAAACTTAATATTGCCTTTTAATACTCCTTGAGTATGCCTAGAGAAATCGTAGTACATAAGTAGTCGAAGGTCTCATGGTTACAAAAACTGCTGATAGCACCGATATTCCGAGTGTTTTTTATTACTACCCGTTCCATCCCTGCTCATGTGCATGTGCTTTTTGGAGCTTTTCTGTACAGATATATCCCGTACTCAAGCAGAATACACGTAGCAGCAGCATACCATAAGTATCTAGACGCTTTGTTGGGCACTTATACAGTCGATTTCCCCGAGAAAACCACGAGTTCCAAGTAACCACACGTTGATAGTACAGATAATTAATCAATTGTTTGATAGCGATAATGCTCAAGAATAACAGAATTGGACTTTAGATTGTTTTGGATTTCAAAGGTTAACAGCAAACGAGGCTTGTTAGCTTGTGACGTACACGAGTCCACAAGCGTGTGCCTGATAATGAGGCCGGGGTCAGGTGGAAAATCATGGGACTTTATTTTACTAACGTTATTTGTATTTGGTGATTTAAAATATGATAATTGGAAAATACATAGAACAATCGTGCAATTCAGTAAAGGCTTTTCTCCTATTCAAAACATTGGACAGGGTAAATACAACTGGAAAAAGGCTATGTAATCAGATATGCATACTATGTCGTCTTTAACCTGGATAATTGATAGATGACCATTATTTACCTGAATCAACCTCCAAAGTTTGAAATATCAGAATGCCCTTAAGATGACACTATTCAAAAAATGCTTACATGTTTACCAAATTGACGAATCAACATTTGAGACTGAGAATACACTTAAACCCGTGAACCCGGATGAGAAGAACAGTAAGGAATTATATACTTCAAATATATTTATTCTCTGATTAGGACTCAAGTGTCAATTTCTGACTCACAACTACTGAAGAATAACAAAGAGTGTGAATATAAGTACCTAAGTAAGTAGCAATAAGTAGAATTTATCTCGGTTTTGGCTTTGTAGACGTTACAGGATATTCTTACTGATTATTTACAGACAACAGCGCCTATGAATTTGGAATATAGCTAGTACTATGTAGCATGGTCTACCAAAAACTTGATTCTCATAGTCAATTTACTTAAGATTAGCCATAGTCATAAGTTCATTGACACTCATGGACTTATAATAAAACATAATAATGTGATATGAAACCTAAGATTTCATTTCATTACTTCATGGCGTCCAATGCTTTTTGCATTCTCTTCAATAAGGTGGGAATTAGTTTCAAACTGTCATCGACGCATCGAATTGCACATTTCTCAAAACCGTATTTGGTTTGTTCAACCTGTACAAAATATTTTGAAAAGAAAACGTGGAATTATATTTAAGAAATCCAAATTCGATTCAATATTAAGGTTACTCTAATATTTGAATTTCGGCGGTATTTTATAATGTTATCTAATGGGCAAAATATCGTCCATGGTAATCACTCTACCGTACCGTTGGTTACTCGGTACCATGGATCATATTTGGCCCAATAGCTACGAAATACCACCAAAATTCAAACTACGCGAAAAACCTTAATTTTCAGAAAATATTTTTTACCTCTGCATCGCTAGGATTCACACCTAATTTGTCCTTTGCTTTATCCTGACATTCGAGGACACATCTTTGAAGGCGTTCCTGAATTCAAATAAATATTTTAAATTAACAGACGTTTGTTACAAATATCGTAAAAAATTAAATATTTAACAGTGTACCTATTTAAGATTGGATGTAAGACCCACCTGAAATTGTCCAATTTCTTGTTGAACAAAATTTTGAGCAGCTTGAACAGGAGCTGAGCAGTCTTCAACACATCGTTGAGCTTGTTCTAAACTTATTGACTCATTTTGACAACATTTAGCTGCACACAAATGCATCTTGAGCTAAAATTGAATAAATAAATAATTGAATCAGTCCGGGCGTGCAATAAACAAAGACGAAAGTACAGCATACATAGTACTTGAGGTACTTATTTAAAATTGTAAACTAAAAATACCCCAATTTTCATTCCGGATCGCTGAGTACATTATTACAGCGAAAGTACATTATGTATTACTAGGTTGACGATTATTTAAACGAGCATTGAATATTTACAGTCAACCACCTTCACAGACGTCACCGACCAGCAGCAGTTATAAATTAACCATTTTAAACCGAAATTCGATTAAATTGAGTTAGGTTAGGTTAGGTTTAACTTCTAAGCTGCTTTTCACGATAAACATAAACTAACTAAAATAACTTAAACAAATTCACGACCTTGGATCGGTGAGGCTGTTGAGGTCAGCGAATTTTACGAAATGCGAATATTTAAGCCCCGAAATACTCATAGAGGTATGAAGGTAAATAACTACCTTCATACCTCTATGGAAATACTAGTGTATAGCCGAAATTTAGAAGGTATAGGTCATTTTTAATTGAATATTCCAAACTTTAACCTAACCTTAAAAACTGAACTGACTTTCCGGATCCTAACAAACACAAGTTATAGGACTCCCGCGTTTTAATATTCGCATATCTTTTGTTAGGTTAGGATGAAGACAGGTAAGCTTCTTACCTAACCCTTAGCCTAACCTGACTTTTTGGAACCTAAACCTAACCTAACCGCAGTTAGGAGTTCGTATACACGGCAGAATACGCAACACGTATTACAACGTATGGTCTACCTATGGTCTACTAACGATACCAAACCGCTGGGCTTGTTGGCCCGGACCTAATTTGGAGGTAATTCACAAAATTTTTTAAATATTCTTACGCCAAATGGCTGTTAAAACCACCGTCGCGGTGATCGGTGATTGTTGACATTGTGTTGTTGTAATCTAATATTTTATATTATTCATTGACTTACATACTTATCTAATATTTGGCTAATTTCATAATTTAATACCTGGAGTTTCCGGAGCCGAGTTTTGTCTAAATCATTAATCATTTCCTTCATAGCTATCTGAATCTTTTCTTGAGCCTGCATTGCGTCAGCTGAACCGGCCATTCTTCAAGCGATTTCGCAGACGATTTGAACAAGGAAAATCTTGACTGGTTTCACGAACGTATCTGGTAAGCTCACACTTAAATTCGTAAACAATTCTAGTTTCGCAATTAATGTCAAAATTTCCGAATAAACGGCACAATTAAAATTTGCAATATTTGATATTTGTCGGCAAAAGCGAAAACCACCCGTATTATTTGAAGTCATGCATGTGGTCCTGAGTTTTCCCGGTCAGAATTCTATACTGGAAGTCACGTCTGAGAAGATCTCTTAGTACAAGTACTCGTAAAGCTAAAGCTAAGTGCCAGAGGGATTTCTTATATTTGGGTTTTGAATGCAGTGCAGTGTACAGTGAATTCATGAGTTTTCTTCTTATTACTTCTTACAGAAACGCCTTTGGTTCGCTTGTTTGGCCTGTGGCAAACTCACCTGCTGCTGATTGCGCCTTGGTCTATGTACTATACAAACTTACCTCTGTTTTGTATGCATTGCTACACTTTAGCTGTCTCGTATTGAACCAAATTTTGTCATTTTAACTTCTTTACTTGTATTTCTATTCAAGTCTTCACTCTATTCACTTCAGTCAGCTCAAGTAGTAGTGTATTCTCCAAATGAACGTGTTTGTGTGTGGTCGTCGTGGTCAAATTAAAAAATTAACCTTATCTTAACGTTACGAATTTCTCGTCAAAACTCACTGTTAAATTTATATAACTCAGCCATATAATAAGTAATGCAATTAAATACTAAACGGCGTCAAGGTAAGAAATACCTAGATATTTCATTTGTTATTATTATTATAAATTTTAGGTGCCTATTGTGCATATCAGTATTAAAATCAGACTGCTAAATAATAGGGGTAGTCACTTTGTTCACTTAAACGCTGACTTACTTAAGCGTTTAAGTTATTCAGAGGCTGCGAGTGATTACTAATTAATTGATTTTAATTTGCGAATTGAAATTATGTCATGTTGTTCGTTTCGTAATACGTATATCATATAAGGTATGTCAACCAATATCGGGTTTCATTTTTCAACGAAATCAATGATACATAATTTTAATTTTTAATGCGTGCATCGAAGCCCAAACTAAGTCAGCCATGGGAACAGGCATAGGTAGGTGTGCTTTGTTTTTTGTTTTGTCAATAATGATGACAAACATTAAATATTTTATTGTGGAATTTATTACCCGTTTTAGCAAGTTGCAAATTCCATCTGCAAACTCCAAGTTTAGCGTAAAACGTCAGTTTGTTGAGCAATTCGCGCGTTTCAAAATTCTGGGGTATCTGGATTAGCAAAAAGCGTGTATGGTGGTATAAAAGGCAGGTCTGGTTAGCTGAATTGATTATTCGAACTGGATGGATTAAATAGTTTTTATTTTATTTCTTGTTTCTGATTCTGATTGTTGTTTTTTTTTGTACATATTTACAGACGAATCTTGAATGCCTCCCGTCAACCTATGACCTATGACAAAAGCATGACAGGAAATGTGTGAAAAGTGTAACCGGAAAGTGATTCAAAACTAGCCTTGATAACAAGACATACAGAACACTCTCTCGCTAAAAGTTATCATTATCCTGTGCTAGTGTTAAAGTGATAAACTAATGGTGAAGTGAGATAAGGCACGATAACTGACGCATTATATTGAATCAATATTCAATACCTTGGAAGTTCAGTTCGGGATTCACATTCGCAATCATTCAGATCCAATATCCAAAATGCCCACGAAGCTAACGGAAGATATGGTTGTGGCTCGGACTAAATCCTCGGATTTAGGAACAATCAAGAAATTCAATTGTTGGTAAGTAAAGTAGGGCTTGAATATGCATAGGTTATGGATTTTCTCAGTTTTTATTCCGAATAGCCGTAATATAATATTGTATTTAATATTGTAATATAACTTAACACCTAACATAACCTTACTATATTCACATGTTTGTACTTCGCATAAAAATTTCATGCTAAGTATAATTTTTGGCTAAAATGTTAATTTTGCAGCCATTTTTTCGAAGCTAAACTTGGTTCTCGTTGCTTTTCACAGGGGATCTGAATTGGATGACGTTACCTTGATCCGCCGTTTTAAAAATGTGGAAGTTTTATCTCTAAGGTAAGTAAATAATGATTCAGATTCCTGGTGGAACTTAGCTATCTAATTTGAATCGACAAAATGCATACTTTCGAACGCACAAATACACAAACACACTAAACTTTGTAGAAAAAACATTCATGCGTTAACCACGTTACGTTACGTTTCGTTGAAAATGTAAACTGTTTTTGGTTTTGCGTAGTAATTACGATTACGAATTACACGATTATTTAGGCATCATCCATAACCAAGTGAAAACGAGGATCACAAAGTATGAATCTCACAACAAAGTCATATGAAAAATGCATACCTAAGGATTTGCTATTTGCTATATTGAACGTGCAATTACAATTACGCATATGAGATAATTATATTTATCTAATTAAGTCATCGAAGCGTAGGCCGCGATTTCTGTTGTTCTGTGCCATAACAAGGCATGTGACTGCCCTGGCGTAATTAGCTGTTTGTCTGTGAGTTTTCTATTTTATAATCGTCTTCAATTTTTCCTTCAAAATCTCACATCTCACTGAATTCACTAACGAACGAAGATTATTTAGTTTATTTAATTGGTTTAGCTTTAGCTATAATCTAAAGCTTTGATGTGATCAATCCAAAGATGCATTTATGTATAGAAAGTTTGGTTTACTTTGGTAAAAACATTGTTTAAAACTTAATTTCTGTATTTTTGAATTGAAGAATTGAAACCATAAATTCAGATTCACAGAGATTCACACGTTAACGTTAAAAACTGATCTGAGTAAAATTAACGTTCTCACATCACAGCCTCAGATACCATAGGTGTAATTTGGCAACTCGAGCATTAAACTAAAAGCTAAAAAGTCTTGAAAATGAAACTGAAAGCGGAACTCCATATGCATTGTTTTGGCATTATGACATGACGATTCAGGTAGGTAGGGATATGGAATGCAAATGCGCGGTGATAGACATAAAAGGACATGGGATACAAAAAATCGAGATAATAAGGTTATATGCGTAGGCCCGGCTTTTGATTTCATTTGAGCACTTTGTTGCCCTTGTTCACATGTTAATTCAATGTTGTATTTATATTGAATTAAAGTAACACTTTTCAGAAGGCTTATAGAGTGCATATGTATAACATTGGCATTTTATCCAGCTGGAATTTGTATAATTCACAGTACTCGAGAACTGGTCATGGAGCCATGGCGTGGCTCGCTATGATTCATACTGTAATTGCTGTACAGAAGTAGACATTTTGTATATTCATGGCATGTGTGCGGCTAATAATACTGCATAAAGTTGTTTCAAAGTCATTTTTCGGTCGGATCGAATATTTCCTACGTCCTGCTGTGGTAGATTGGATTATGCAGTAACGCGACAATAGGGCATGTCAAAACCACGGTCGAATAATGCGACAACTATTGTACAACTGCAAATACACGTTAATTTGGCTGTCGCAACAGGAAACCGGAACGGTCAGAGTTTTTAAGGGTATTCTCATGATTTTAAATTTTGGCGGTATCTTGGTAATGTTGGTTAATATGGTACACTGCAGGGTAGGTTGTAGGTAGTGAAATACGAGTAGGCGAGCGATGATAAACAATAGATTAGCTTTAACATGAGCTTTCTTGGATTCAATTTCCTGAAAATATTAAATACCGCTTGCTTGCGAAAGACGCCGGTGAATTGTCGGTATACTGAATGCATAGTTTTGTAGTAGTATTGACGAAAGGTTCAGGTTCATCTGCGTATCAAGATATGACGAGCATCAGAGTAATAAAATATTTGTCAAGGTAAGGTGACCTTATTTGGGTGTTTGAGCCGCAAATCATGAGCATCCCCAAAAACTAGCCTAGTGAAATGAGAAATGATGCCTTCTCGTTTCTCGTTCGAGTCAAGGAAGTATTGATTCGTCTAATAATGACAATAGGCTGGGCCATACACCATACAATACAATTCTGAAGTTCTGAAGTGGAGACGTGTGTAGGTATAAACTCATTTACTAATCATGAATCATAAACACACATAGTTACAGGTTATACATATAGCCTCTATGAGCCTGACCTGCATATTATACTCTACCGACCCAAATATAGTTTTACGAGCATTATTAGACATAGAACATTAGACTCGAATCTGGAATGTATGTCAACCCAAAAATACTATTACATCGTATTTCACTCTTTCAGAGTAGAGACAGGCTAGACAGACGATCTGTGACATGAATACAAATAGTTTGTCAACAATAAAGTAAAACGTAAGCTATAAGCTTCAAAGTAAATAGTGACGCTCATTTACTCTAAATGCCCGAGCAGTAATAATTCATATCGCGTAGGTATCCATAAAGTGAGTAGGTGGTAAGCTTTTCTCCCAAATAAACTTGCGGTGTTATTTATATGGGAAAATGTTTTTGTTTGTCTGAAATTAATTGACATAACTTTTGTTGACCTCAAAACACGATTTCAAAATTTAGAGGCCGGTTGCAGGGGCTATATACGGTAATTTTAGTCAGGTTTAACCTATAAAGCAAGGCTTTGCCCTATATTCGGATTTAGTATATTGTTTGTGCTTCATAGTATATGTAGCTTTTGTGAAAATAAAATCCAATTCAAATTGTACAGATTTTTGAATTCGTTAATATTGGGCAAATATTATCATATCCAAGGTTATTGGTTATTGCCCACTCGAATTGATAACATGTTGAGCTTGAAGATTTCATCGGAACTGATCTGTTTCAAAATAAATTTTATAAATGCTTTCGATGTAGCAATAATGTACGGCGTTATGTATTCGGTGGAATTTAAATTGCCCAATGTAAAACTACTTTCTGCCCTGTGTTATCAGCCTTATGGTTAACGCTGTGACCTCCTAAACCTTAAAATTGTTATTTTAATTATTTCGGTAAAAAAATCTCCATTTATTGGACAAAATCCATACTAATCTCAAGATTGACCTCTAAAATATAAAGCCATTAGCAGGAAATTACCAGGACCTGGTCACTGGTGGAATTTTAAAAATCTATCGACCGAATTAAATTCGAAATCGAGATTAAGCTATCCTCTAAACCAGTAAATAATTATAGGTAACTAAACTAAGTGTAAACCGTGAGACTTTAATTCGGCAAAGTTTTCACCAGACCAGAGTTAAGTTTGCGAAAAAGAGTTGTTCCCTGGCATGGGTTTCAGGTTCAAAACACTAAAAAATATACTGAAGGCATCCTTGTTAGTTGATTTGACAGTGCGGAATATGGACACTTTATAAGACTTAAAAAAAGTTTCAAAAGTATTTCATTTTTTACGACATCTCTCCTCCTTCCCATGTCCTGCTTGAGTGCCCAACTGTTGAAATCAAAATACATGAACGAATTTTGGGTGAACGAGTTTTTACTTGAAGTGGAGTTAAGTTGACTCTTGTACAATTTACTACAATTACAGGATACAGTGATCTGAAGCTGAGGCTGTACTTACCTGTATTACACAGTTGTCAATGGCCAATGGTAAATTTGGAATGTGTAACACAATGGGAGGAAATGAGACGCGGTTTAGTTATACTTGCAATTTATTGTGTATGTAGTGTTGCAAATTGTAAAGTGTAACGTAACGTAATAGTATAGTGGAGAACTGTACTTCTCAGAGCGTTCTTAGACCAGAAGGATTTGGGATTCATCCATGCTGTCCTTTTGTCATTTCTCGATTTTCTATTGCCTTGCACATGGCCGCAAAATCATCATACCTTCTGGTCCCAGGCTTCTGTAAAGCAGGATTAAATTGGAATTCCTTCCTATTACCGTTTAATGCTGTTGGGAATCTCGTTGGATCATGTGAATTTTATGAAACTTTTAAGATGCAACCCATATAGCAATCTGTACTTGTTCCGCTCTGTAGGTGTTAGAATGCAGATTTGTTGAAATTTCGTTATGTATGGATGCATTTATAATGGTTTCGAGATGCAAATGACTTTAATTTGATATGCATGAAAGAAATCGTATCTTGAATGTTGAATTGGAAATGCAGCTTATTTAAATTGAGATTTCGCGACAATTCATCGGATAAATGAAAGAAACAGCAACGACGCGTTTGATGACTAATTATGAATTTTTTGTTCATTTTTCATTTAAGCTTGAATAACATTACAACGCTCGCGGATTTCCAATTTTGCAACAATCTGGTTGAACTCTATGTCCGACGAAATGAAATCCGGGATTTGAGTGAACTTTGTTATCTGCAAGAGCTTCCTAGGCTCAGACGTCTTCTACTTACGGAGAATCCTTGCGTTGAAACTGCTGGGCCATTGTAAGTAAAGTAATCGATTGGAATTTTTGCAAATTGCCTTTGGAAATTGCCTTAATGTTTTTAAATTATTTAGTTGCATACAATTTAACTATTTTACAAGGTATCGAGCCACAGTGTTGAGATGTCTCCCGCATCTAGAGGTACTTGATACCGTCTCTGTCCAACCTGAAGAAGTTGAAGATGCGATGCGAAACGGTTTAATTCTGGAACATCCCTTATCTCGACGGGTAAGTATTTGCATCATAAAGGTTGAAGTAGAATTAAACTAAGGTACTTCTGTGCTGTAACCTGTCACACAATTTTAACATAACCATTGTAAGTAACCATCGATTGTAACAACCCGTGTTAATCACTTCGATGACCTGTTACAATAATAAGTGGTGTATATATTTGTACTTGTAACAGCGCGTATGTGTTTACTTGAACCATTGTTTTTGGTATACAATTTACAATACTAAAATCAATTTAGAGACTAATTTTACTATTGCTATTTTACAACTAGGAGCGTATCTCACCTGAACCAGTTTACTACGGCCGTGAAAGCCCGATTGCTCAACAACCGCCACCACCATCTCAAGTCCTCCGCCGTTCTCCGCAACAGCAGTATGACTATGAAGAAGATTCAGGATCCTCGTATCGAACCGTGAATCAATCTCCTCCCGTGGAATACTTCTACCAGAATCAAAATGTAAGTTTTGCGTAAAATAATCTGTTCTGCTTTGATTTGATTTGATTAAGCTAATTAAGGTGTTGCGAAGAAACATAACGGACAAGCATATAGCAAGCATTAAAATACGCTTTGTGACGTTCCAAACATGGATTTTGTCAAGTTATCTTACATTAAATTAAGTTAGGATTAGCTAATCTAAGCCAGCAAACTCAGGCCATATTAACCATGTATTTGTGTCTGGTGTTTCTTCGTCAAATCCTAGTTAACATCAAACTAAATTCCTAAACTGCTACCTAGAAGCTTCTTAATACTTGTACTTACAGTTTCTTTTCTCGCCCAAGGGGGAGCGGGAGAGCCCGCTCATTGGCGGCCGGTCACCTGAGGCTCTGACCCCAGGTGCAATTAACCAAATTAATCAGAGTTTAACCAAGGCGGGTGTGACGAGTAGACGGACGAGTGGGAACGGGAGCTCCAGTTCACCCATTTCTTCCGACTCACAGGCCAGTAATTCACCGCCGCACGGGTCTACTAATGGGGATATTCCACTGGTGGGTATTTAAAATAACAACTAACGAATAATTGCATTGAATTTTGAAATTAGCTTCCGGTAGAATATATTCAAACCCTGCGTGACATTTGCATCAAAAGGCTTGCTAAACTTCTCGGAGAATCTCTATTTTGACCGGAATGACCCAGCTGGCCCTTGGTTCAAATGCCATACAAGTGTTGGAAATACGCAGTCTGGTAGCCCAACGAATAATAAAAAATGCTTATTTTCTTATTTCAGCAACGACGTATCAGTTCTCCAGAAAACGGCTACGCAATGAATAACATGCGGGAACAATCTCAGATGAATGGAAGACGTCAGAGTGCTGATTATGCCTCGGATTGTATTCGTGAACAACAATATTATGAATCCGAACAGTCGCAGCATAACCTACGAGCCGCACAACTCCAGCGAGTTCCAGGGAATAACAATCGTTCCAGTAAACAACGTGCAAAGGTAAGTATTTACATATAAATATTTCATAAACAAAACTTTTCATATACCGCCAAAACTCAAAATACGATAATAGCCTTAACCTAAATAATTCGTGCCAATTATTCTGAATTTTCCTGGTTTTCAGACCTCAAACCTCCTGTCAGCCGTACTATGCCTAATTCCGGAATTGGACTCGGCGAGCCTTGAAGTCGTGGAACTGGCAGTTCGTCGTCGAATGGATGAATTACACTCGGATTAAAAATTAATGAGGAATTTCAGTTGAATTTGGTCAGACTGCTAACTTCCAGTGCTAAATTAGCGAAATGTATGGATATGGGTGTATACAATTAGAAAGACAATCCAGTGTTCCCCCAGTATTTTGAACACAAATATAAAATAACTCCAGAGAATATGAATTTTATAACACTACCTATATACTTGCAAGCTTTTAATCCGTGAGGCATTAGGAGCTGACCAGAGTATATAGCTTGGTACTTACAAATCGTGTGTGTATTCTAGTGCGGTTTCCCTGGCGGCTGCTAAAATTTAATCTCTTTTAACTCGTAACGTAACTGTCTAGTTCAGATAAGACAATGCACGGATGGATCAATTATCTGCCTAAAACGCCTAAAAGCCTAATTTCCTTCAACAAATAATCTAAGTCACTCACTCGAACATGGTTGTGGGTCTCGAGTAATGCATTTTTATAGTAATTAATTAAGTCAAGTTAAAATTAATTTTAAGTTAGCAATATAGGTAATTCATGGTTTAAGGCTTTTTTCGTGTTTAGTATGTGGCGGTGTCTCGTAATATTAGCTAATGGGCAAACTAAGTCACAGGGTAAACTCTTCCATTTGAATTACGAACCGAAGACACATTTCGCGCGTTAGCTAACATTAGAATATACCGCTAAAATTCAAAATGTGGGAATATCCTTAAGCAGCATAACGTTTGCGTATTTTGAGCGCTTTTAGCTCATTTATGCTCCATTTCATTCTGGTTTGCTGACCATAACGTATTTTTTTGACAATAACAAATTACGTCGGACTAAAGGATAATTTTAAAATATTTGAACGCATGGTACTACCTATCTACTTAACTTAATTTTGTATTCTGTTCATACTGCTAACAATTAACAATTGCATTGGTTAGAGTTTTGATTGTACAGTATTTTTTACTAGACTTTTGGATTACTAAGCTTTGTATTTGATAGGTTAAGCTAAAATTGCAAGTTTCACGTGTTAATTTCATGTCATGTAGATCTCTGTCTTTGTTTTCACAGAGATTAATTGTAATTGTAACATGTTAACTTTCAGACTTTCAAATCTATAATAACTTGTACCTGAGCCAAGCTAATTAATCCCTGGCATGAATATGACCTAGTTACCTCTAACATTTTGGCAACAATCATTTACTCTGTACTTTAATCAGAAATACGTACAGGTGCTCTTTGGAAACTTAAACTTATAACTGTAACACAATGTAACGATTCACACAGCAGATTACGAAACGTGTAACTATGCTATAACTAATTTAATATGTGATGTACAATCTAAAATCTTGTTGTTACACTAAAGATAAAGCTAAGCTTCATCAACGAAATCCCAAAAAAGAAAACAAAACTATTCTAAAAAATTAGAGCAAATATTCTGCAAATCTGTCAAGAATCAGAATTAAATATTGTTACTGTTGAACTAACGAAAATCACAGATATTGCTGCATCATTCAGCATTTAGATATGATATTGGTTGCGATCTCGAGGTAGCATACTTCTGTCTAACCTAACCAAACAAGAATACTATCGGGATCGCAAGCTATATCAGTACCAGCATTTATTGTAAAAAATCATATTAATTTAAATCAAATTTAAAGCGTTGAAATTATCATCCCGTCCCAGATAGTAATTGAGACATTCCTTGAACGGATATGGCCCTCCAGCATTTGTACAGCCAGTATAGCCTGCTACACACGTATTCGCCAAACAACAGAAATCCTGTGAATTAGTAATCTCGGGACCAAATCGATGACCATCTGAATCCACACAGAAGGCAGTAGTTCCGGAAGTATAGTAAATTTTATAGCTTCCAATCGCGATTCTGTCCTCGGTCCCACTTCCAGTATCACAGTCCCGGTAGAAATTGAGCCCTTGCATTGGATAGTAGACTGAGTCTCGGGCACAATCTGGGTTAAATCAATATAAGTTCTGATATCATAAAACATCAATTAATAGTAATTTTACGAAGTTGTGTCTTACTGCAATCCATAACAGGCAACAATTTATATATACGTTGATTAGCAGCAATTTGACCTCCGCCCTTGTGAACACAGAGTTCCCTGAAATAAGTATTCATATTAATCTACAAACATTACGAGATACCACCGAAACTCAAAACAAGAGAACAGCCTTAATAAATTCTGTAATTACAAGCTATTCGAAGTATCCCGTTGTTTATGAGCAAAGCTTCCATCATAGTGACAATCCAGCGGTCGAATCTCGAACTCGAGCCCATGCAGTTTTGCTTCTCGTGAAATCTTCTGCCCAGCGACCCATTCACTCTCACAAACACGCAAGTATTGACCGTCAACGGCATTATGCTCGTATTCCGGGTCGAAGCAGGGAAGGGTCTTCCACAGATGCTCCGGCACCACTGACCCCGTGGTCGCTCCGGTAGCGGGGTCAACGCAGTAGCACAGGGATGAGTCGCTGTCACACTGGAGTGCTTCGTAGTCCCCAGTTTCTGTGCAATGAAGTGTCGCCATTCGATTTTGCTTGGTCCGGAGATGATGGGCTTGGCGGCTACAAGCTTGAGATAAATTATAGAACAAATGCTACTTTAATCTCAAATGTCTAATTTAATTTGACTACAATTTAAGGTTATTCCAATGTTTGGAATTTGGCGGTCAAATAGTAGTCATATACATAACATACCATGAACCATATGCTAAGCTCCGCAGACAGGATGCTGTGCACTCGTAATCAATGCGTATGCGAAATTACCGCCAAAAATTCAACACATAAGAATAGCCTTAAGTGGTAAGTTGAGATTTAACCACGATTTAACTTACCACAGGTCTGATTCTCCGCCACTCCAAACAATTCGCGACCAAAAATCCGTTGTCCACATTCATCCACACAGTAGCAGTCCCCTTGATTCCTTGTACCCTTACACTGTTTCGGTTTGAAGTACCCATCCGCCGTGCAGTCTGGTGACTGTCTTTTAGGTTTGCTACCATATAAATCATTTTCATACTCGACCACGGCTCGTTTAATGAAGCAGTAACCCTCACAGCTACCAGTTATTAGATCGGGTAAGCACAAGTCTTTCGTGACTCCATTGATTTCTTTCGGAGAGCATTTCAGCCCTGGCTTACATCTATTGGCAATTATTGGACAAATTTCAGCCGAGCAGCTGGGGTCGTATTCCGGGGTAAGACCTTCGATGGCATCACATTCAGCCAGGTAGCCTAAAATGAAGCATTCAGGATATTCCCTTGTTTTGAATTACATATTTAATTCGATTCGATTCCAAAATATCTCACCAATATCTTTACAATACACCATTGGATACTTTTGTATAAGCGGAATAAAGAATAACACAAAAATTTAATATTAAAGGTCATGCGCGAGAAACGGGCCGACAAAACAATGTCCGTGTACCATGGTCATATTTGACGCAACCCGGACAGCAGCCACAGAGCTGAGCCCCTTCCTCGTACACGGCTCCCATGTCCGTGCAAGTCTGCGGGGTTATCGAGGTCACACATTTGATCGCGTCACAGGATCCGATCCGTCTCAGTAGCATCTTCAAATGATTCGTACACATCTGAACGGGATCCGCTGCTTCGACGGTAACTGAATTCAGAACTATTGCACCAATCACTAAATATATTACTGCTGATAAACAGTATTTATAAAATGTTTCCGTCATTTTGACTGTATTTTGTATTTTTCACAAATACCCAACCACCCAATGCAATTTAGACTTGACTCTCTTCACAGTTACAGGCAGGGTGACACTGAGATGAGGTATTTTATGATTTTCATATTATCTTGCTTTTTTTGCATGTTTAAAACAAGAGTAAAAGAGATAGGACGAGACGACCGATGTGCATCATAGCGAAACGAAACGAAATCCGGTGGTAAGATAAGCGAGTCTCGGATAATAGTGAATAATGAAATTAACAGGGCGTCAGCACCAAAGAGTCAAAGAGCAGAGAAGATAAAATGCTTTAATTTGACTATACGTATAGGTGTGGATGTGGAAGGCTAATCTTATCAGGACACATTACTTTACTACACAGAAATTAATACAAATTGATCTACCTGCGTAACATATTTGGGCATTAATATTTAACACGAAATTGCGTAAGGGGACCTGCATCTCCATACTTGGCAGGTCGCATGCAATTTTCATAACCTAACCTTCGACGAATGCTTAGTTATTAACAAAAACGTACGCGATCGGAACCATTAACATTTCTATATATCGGTCGGCTAATTAATCTATGTAAATAGGTGTCTCTTAGTCTGTACTTATAAGTGTGCGAAAAATGGAACGGCACCGCATAACAAATTATTCGTGAGCTTCAGGGATTTCCTCGCCATTGAACGTGAGGGAATAAACAATTGGCTGTTTACGAAGGCCAGTTTTGAAGGCGTGTAAAGTTGCTGGAGAATTTAAGGCCTGGAAGTGCGTTTGTGTCCCGCCGTCCACGAATTCGCTCTAGAATATAAAATGAACATAGTAAAATCTCAATTTCAGGTCAGTTTTCAGGTCAATCTAAACTATCGCCTACCTTGCTGTCGCGCTTTCACAGTGCTTACCTCAGTGTCCACCTTATCACCATTTACCCAGATATCCAGCGTATTCTTTTCTATTTACCAAATATAATCATGTGTATATCAAAATACAACATTATTCTTTTAATTAAGTAATAAGCATAACCCAAGCTCCAACCTAAAACCACACGAATATCAGTTCCATCTACGCTCTTGATTGCCCAAGTTTTTAAGATTTTCGATTGAATGTCTACGAAGTCTTTGAAGGGCTTTCCATTGACCTCCAATGAGTAGCGGTAAGCAAATAGGCCGTAGGGATCCACACGAATTATGAGTTTCGATGACTCAATCATAAATTCTTCTTGACCCACCAATTTAAACATCCAGTCTCGTCGTAGCGTTTCCTGCATTCAACAACAAATGATATTTTTCTATTCATACTACTTATACATACTTTACGTAAAATTGGTTTAATATTAGATACAGTTTGATTTTCTTCGAATAAACGGCTACAATTAATGAAGTGAAATAGCCTTATGCCTCGACCTCTCGCCCTACGCTCCGCGACCTCAAGTAAGGTGTCGTGCCTTATAGCTCACGCTTTAGCGCTTGAGCTTTCGTCTTACGAGTTAACGTGTTTGCACAGCCGGTCCTTGTATTTCTTGCGTTTAACGCTTTACATTCCACCTTTTAATTTAAATTATAATGCTACTTAATACATCCTCTAAAAATTTTAAATGTGACTGGTGGTTATTTTCCTAATATTTAAGGCTGCATAATATGTTTTATGCTGGATTATGTGTCAATCCGGGTCCTCGTCATCATGAATACTACATAAAAACACGAACTCATAAATCTCACCTAACCTAACCCAGACAGAATAAATAACACCAAATAATTATGTAATTCCCAAGGTGGCGGGCGGAAAAAGAGCCCAAACTGGAACCGCCTTAGTAATTCCTAAAAAAAATACAAAAATTGTATTGACTTGACTTACCTTTCCGTTAATCTTTATAACTCGTTTTCCGGTCGTGGTCCCATGTTCAAATTCCACAGTGTAGAGCCCAGACTGAAGCGGAACTTCCCATAAGGCAACACGGTCTGGACTAATTTTACTGACCTGACTTTCACTCATCATTTTTAATCAAATTAGCACAGTTTTCCATTAGCTGAAGTTTTAGGTCGATGATGTCTTGAATGCGACAAACTTTCTACGAGACAGAAGAGAGACAGAGACGGAGGAATAAATTCTGAAATTATGAAATATGCATATATTTTCCTGAAGTCTGGAACTTGTACCGTGTGTGTGTGCTACTAAACTGGATTGTACGGGTGCTCTGCTGTGTCGATACGCTATTGAGACTTTTGTGTATTTCTTTCCGTATCCAGGGTAGCATTATTATGTGAGTACCTACTGAAGGAAGGCTTAAAGTGACTTTCTCCCTTTTGACTTTCACCTGGACAAAAGACAAAATACCTAAAACCTCCGTGCATACAACAAATAGCTCCCAAGTTAATGGTATTGATTTGTAGAAAGCCATAATGAATAATGAGTTGTGTCCACGTACAGTAGCATAAGTTACATAACTTTAAGGCATATCTAATTGTAAATTAGGTATATAAAATTATCGGAAGTTTGGCATTAGGCTAATCCAGGGCTCTTAGTAATTTGGAATTTGTGATTCGCGGAGCAAAACTTGAAGGGCAAACTTTTGGATTACTAACCCTCACATGTTCGGTTAGGTTATGTGAACGTGCATTTTGGCCTATTTCGCATTCTCCATGACACAGTACACTTGGAATCATTTCAAAATTCAATTACTTTTATTTTTTCTTGAATTACAAGATCAGTCAGTCAGTTAATACTAAACCTTAATTGTGACATTTCAGCTTCAACTCACCAAACAAATTAACTATTTAAATTCGCAAATCCAATTACGTTCCATTAACGCCAGTACTTGTAGCACCACAGGAACTAAATAGAGCTAACAAACTATAGCTAACCTAGTAGTACCTACCTAGTATTAAATTAAGTTTATAAGTTACTCAGTTTAGCTCTTAGTTTATAACCCACACGCCTAATTATACGAAATTACAATTTGGAATAAATCCCTATATCCTATCAGGCACATCAAGTAAATGCAAATCTTGAAGAGGCCAGAAAAAAATTAATTGTAAAAAAATATTAGCTTGTTAGCTTAGTATGGCAAATCAAAGGATTCTTATGAGTTAGTTATCCCTTCAATGGTTATATACGTGGAAATTTACACAATGGTTATTAATAATTTACTTACTACATGGCCAAAAAATGACATAAATCATTAGTTAAACTAAATTGAATCTTAATTAATTAGCAACCGCATATAATTTCACTACGTTAACAACTATCTATTTTACAACTTTGCACCAGTGTATTAAATTCAATAGATCACTGGTAATTTGTGTTAGTAAATTATTCAATTATAGTGATTAGATTGACTCAAAGTATTACAGTCTTAATTATTTAGTTATTTTGATCTTTAATCGTAGTTTTTAAATTAAATATATCTTGGATCCACGGATTAGGGTGCGAATCGCACATGTTTAGACCAACTGCTTCTGCCTCCTGAGTTCAGTCACCTTTGAATCAAAGTCATATCTGGAAATAACGTGAAGTAAATACGAATTAATTCAATGAATAATTAATACGAATAATTACTATTTTATGAGCTAATTCGCTTGGAATCTGGAATGTGCCGCAGATCCGTATGGTATTAGTAATTTGTAATGCACATTGTGTAAGCATGACGCATGAAATCCAGGTTTACGATTACGATATGATGTTGCATTATGCATTCGATTTATATGCAATATTCATCAATGTGACCTTCATGATTCATATGCTCACGACGATCGTAACGAAAAAATGTCATTCGGCAGATTTCAGATTCCAGATTCCAGCTCAAATTCAACACGCACGAACGAACGAGCAGGTGGTACATGCAGTAAAAATGCAGCAAATAAATCACGCTATAAGCTTTTTTGATAATGTATTAAAAACGTGTGTCCTAAATCTAAAGTACTTACTTTAGTATTTTTGCAAATAATAGATATAATAAATACAAACAACATGCAACTATGTATATTTGTAGTCACAAGCTTGGTATTGTTTCTTTTGCAATTTCAATTTTCAAAAATTTTCAATTCATGCAATTTTATTTTACCTGGATCTCATATAGTATTTATATTTTGGATTTGTTTCTAATTTTTTGATGACTGAGTATGTAGATAGGTATGTACAGTAGATAGGTAGATACAATTTTACGAGAACACACGTTTTACTTTCTAGTATAATGTTCTTCTGAATTTCTAATTCCATCAAACCTTTACACAATAACAAATGAGAACAAACAAACCGTACTGTGATATTTTGGTTACATAATTCATCAAGTGTTTTTTTTTAAACAATATTTATTTGATTTTGAGACTTTGGATTGAAAGGCACGGGGATAACTTACTGTAAAACAGGTTCTGGTATTACTAAATGCTCCGTTGGGAGTTCCAGGCAGAGGTCGGCCAACGTGTGAACGAATTGTATTTTTTGACTAAATTTTGTGCTGTTTGAAAATTTAAAAAAATATTTGATTAATTTGCTGCAAATCTACAAACATAAAGATGGACTGCAGAAGGTTGAAATATTTCGATAAGTTTTAATAAAGGTTATTCTTCCGTTTTGAAAAGACAAGAAACACAGAAAGATGTCGCAGAAATTCAAAACATTAGAATAGCCATTATAAGAACAGTGTTTCTACCTTATAAATGGTTTCGAAATAGCCACCACGGTTCGGAGCCATAAAGATGGATGAACCAAATAAAGACCCTTTAGATTTTTACGAAGTTTCCGGTCAATGAGCTGGTAGCAGCGTTTCAACCAACCAAATGTCGGCTGACACTGCCGCGGTGCCGCACCGTGGAGATAGACTAGGATGTAGTCATCGACAATCAGTTCTTCGAGGGTAGATAGCACGTACCTGACCAAATATAGGTCAAAAATTAGCATATAAACCATATAAACAAAGAATACTTGATTTTTTAAACAAATAAACTTACAAGAATAGATGGTCCATTAGATAGGAATATTCACGTCGACTTCGATCCGGTAAATAGCATCCCGAGAACAGGATAATAGCCACCCGCTTCTCTGCATCGAAATATCCACCATGGGACAAAACGCGGCGATAGGGTTGAATTGCCTTAAGGTCAATTTGAATTTCGTTTATTCCTACGCGGAAGGATCTCCAGCATCTTTCTTCTTCCAGTTCTTCTGCAGCGGTCAATTCTGGTATCCGCTCTGAATTCACGACCACCGGTGAAGTTGCTTTCGAATCTAGTTCTGTAGCGAATACAAAAATTCTATATTTAACACTGTTTTTAATTGATATTCTCGAATAGTTTTAGCCACGTACTTCCTAATATAGAATCCGCCATATCATCCGGCGTGTCGAGGTCAAGCGTGATCTCATCCGCTTCATTGGACCCTGAATCGGAGCGAATTGTCGGATCATCATCCTCCTTGTACGTATTTGTCATGCACGAATGAAAAACTTCCGACTGTGTAAACTCTATGTCCGTAGCCTGGGATCCGTCATCCAGGTCTGAATTTGTGGCAGCACTCAGAATTTTCTGGTCGACGCTTATTCGACGTTTAGGATTTTGTTTTACTTTGGCTAAAAATTTAAGAATAAAATGCCCAATAATTAGCTTAGATTTAACGGTATTTGGTAGTGTTAGATAGTGGGCAGAACGTGGTCCAGCGTAATGACGCTTCCGTTCGGAATTAGCGATGACGTCGGCATGTGAGACGCCGTTGGACATTGGACAGCTAATAAATCTTCTAAGTATTGTGTCTCATTCGTTTAAATACATAATTCAGTTAATATCATGTGCGAAATGCTTGTGCTAGAATGAAGTAGTTAGTAAATCAGTTAAAGAGGTTATTAGCTTTCCAACGACATTACACACGTCCAATTCCATCGGGAATTACGAAATGCAGCGTCATTACAATGTATCTGTACCATGGTTCGTCCCTTAGCTAACATTACGAGTTAACCGCAAAATTCTAAATATAAGAATAACCTTAAAGAAGTCGGCTGCGAGATACGTACGGCAAAAGCTTTAAGTGAAAACTAAAAGTGACTGGAGTAAAAAGCTTTAAATTAAAATATACCGTCGTCTTCTGGTGACGTAACCGGATTTTCAAAATCATAATCCAGCCTCGTTCCATCTTCCGAAAACTGGAGCGGAACCCGAATACGCTTCAGTGTCCCATTATTACTCGTATTCTTGCTTTCCACGAAAAGCCCTTGAATGACACGATCCTCCTTATTATCCTTTTTTGAAAATCTCTTAGAATCCCTTCGCACCAAAAATGCAGATGATCCGCCTTCATCTCCAAAAGTCGAATTTTTCTCGCTACTCCCTCCAGACCCCCCACCAGACTCAATGTCATCCTCAATTTCCAAATTATCCAAACTTTCCAGACTCTTCCATGGGAATGGCCCAGTGTCCGAAACGTTTTTCAATGTCTTTTCAAAATCAAGCTCTTCATCATCCTGCGTCGGTTCGGCTTGTTTGGGTAATTCAGCCATTGCTGCTGCCAGGGATTGAGCAACAGCAATTCTTCGACGATAGGAAGCCGTTTGCACGGTACCACGTTCAAAGGGTTTTGCTGGGTCCGGTGAATTCGGCTTCGTACCCGAAAAACCTTCATCATCCGAATTATCCGAAGTATTTCGGGAATGGAAACCATTTGAAATTGATGAAGTTTTGCTTGGCGGAAGTTCTTTCTCGGATTTCATCTGAATCTTCGTTTGGTTCTGATTCGCCAGTGACATGTCGTACTGCGGTAAGCTCGCTTCGTTAAGGGACCAGCTCAGAGCGGCCATGACGTCGGGGTTAATCACAGTTTCAAGATGTTCCCGATGCGTAACGAGTTCCTCGATTTCAACCGGGCTCAAAATATGCTTCAACTCTCCGGATAACGCGTACAGATTATGGAAATTATTCGAATCGTAGACGGACGAAAGCTTGGCCAACGTCGCCCTGGGAATGAAATACTCCTCCCCGTTGGTGGTCATGATGGACAGCGGTGGTTCGTCCTCGCCTGAGCCGCCCATTAAATTCGGGGCGTGTTGATTGCACAGTGCATCAATGTCCAGGAGACTTTGAGGTTCCTCCAGGCCCTCAAAATCCAGTATACGTGATACTTTACTAGGATAACGACGGTCATAACGAACATTATCTCCACGACCGTAAGTGATCCCTGGGATTGGGTTCGAATCCCATTCTTGCATGGTCAAGCTCGTTTCCGGATCATAGAGACGACTATCTCTGCCATTTTTAGCGGGTGATACAAATGTGCGTCCGTCTGGAGTTTCATCCGAGGGATCACGCTCGATTGAGCTCATTTTACGGATATATCCGGGCGTTTTCGATTTCACTAATTTCCCAGTAGATTGACAGGTCGTACATGGTGTTCGGCTATGAAGACAAGCTTCACACTCCGGTGTAGACGTTTTTAAGGGTTCTGGGGACGTGGACTCCCCAGAAAATTCCAAAACCGTCTCTGACCCATCACCAAGGCTGGAATGATCGTGATCTTGATCAGGATCTTCTTCTTCATAGGATGACAGCATGTTTTCGAATTTGTTCAATTCCCGAATGGCACTATCTGCTGCAGCCGTTTCCAGGGTCTTCTGTACTTTACGACGGAAGCTCTGTTGCCGGCTCATAACACTCTCATGGCTCATGGGGAGATAGAAGTCTTCGATGTAGTCTTCTAAAACATCACCGACCAGGCTTTCTGGGCCACATGGACCGAAACTATCTTCGGAAGTGACTTGGAATGCTGGGATTGATAGGTTTCGACGATTGTTCCGATTTTGCTGGGATTCTGTGTCAGGGGTTCCTTCGTTTCCGTCTGAACGATGCAGTAGTTCGCAAGCCAAAAGTGGTGCAAAATCAGAGCGTAAAAGAAAACAAAACGAAACACAAAAATGAAACCAAAAATTAAATCGATATGACACATCATAATTCAGCCTATAATGCTAATCCAAGCATTAGCAGCATAAATAACATCTGTGTCATTATTATTGTAAATTCGAGTACCAGAACAGTGCATTTATTATGCTACTCGCTAAAAGACTGTAGTAAAGATTATTTACGCGCCCTTCTTAAACATCATGCAGCCACGCAGCACAATGGAAAAATAGAATTGAAATGGCCATGCAATTTACAGTTTACAATATGCTAATATCGTATCGTAATACATTGAATCCATGCATAATGCATATGGTAATTGCATCATGCTAATAATACACCAATTGACCTTAGCACCAACTTAAGATAGGATTTAACCTTACGGCTAATTATAATATAAAATTAGCCCGAACCTTTTTTGGTAAGGCGTACAGCCCCTCCGTTACGAAAATTCAAGTCGAGATGAGCTCGGCAATTTGAGGCAAAACTTGTATCGTCCTCGCTTACAGCACCTGTATAGACAACAAAAGTAAAATCAATAAAATTAATATTAAATTACGCAAATATTTTAAGTACAATACGGTAAACCTACAGTAGGCAAGTGATATGTACAAAGTTACAAGTATAGATCGTAACTGCAACTGTGACTTCTGCACAGAGTAAATGTCTCAATCCCAAAACTTACTTAATTATTGCACGAGCTGTTAGGCATAAAAAGCTGAGGAAATAGAGATACAAACTGTTATATGCTACGTACAACAGTATTTTCGAGTCAATATGAGAAAAAGTCCTTGTCCCGTGAACTGAATGCCAGAGCACAGATCAGCGAATTCACAGATGTGTGACTGTGACTCTGACTTCACGACAGGACTCTATTATACGAATAATACGAGGATGTGTCTTGTCTTGTCAATTCTGCTGCTTTAATCTGTAACTTCAGCTTTTAATTTTCATTCCGTAATATTGAATGTTCAATGTCCAGTATTACAGAACAGAGGCACCTTGAAGAGAATTTGCATTCCTTAGGCTTGGCTTGGCTTTTTGGCAGGTATGCAAATGGAAATAATCAAGTTTTCCAACAAACATTCGTGAGTGATCCGTGGTTCGTGAATGCAAAAAAAAAAGAAATGCGAACCTTTTTTTGCAAAAACAAACATATATACATACAGATACAATATATGTACATAATAAACCCAAAACCATGCCAAAATGTTAGTCAAATATACCTTGTTTCATACTATGATGTGAACTATTGCATGCATTAGTTTATTATCCAACAATAATGGTTATACCATTCCTGTTCAAGGACACCTTGACGTGTAATCAACCATATTACGTTATGTCGTTCGTATCAATTTTCATTTCTGCTTAGGTAAACGGGTAAACCCCTAGAATATCTTCTTACTGCTTATGCTTATCACAAGGAATTAGTAAGAAAATTCTTAGCACATGCATACGATGCATGATCCATGGCTTGGTGAGTAATTCATGTTATTCTCATGGAAAAATAGAACGAGAATGCGTGATTTTGATAGACCCTCGCTGTGACGTGGTCAGTTGGGCGCAGGTCAAATTCAACGCGACCAATTGCTGAAAGCGCAATTTCCTGCGAGCTTCCCTAATAGAGTTATTTTAAGAGAAGCGACGATTGACGTCTCCTGAAGAAAATTAGGGCCATTCCAATTCAACGAACCGAAGGAACTGAACTAACACAAGTAAGTAAATATGAGGAAAGTTCTAAATTAAGCCAAGAGGGTAGGTATACAATTCTATGTGCGTACACTTCTTCATCAACTTCATCTTGATAAATAAATTTAAATTGCCATCTGTGCAAATAAATATACTGGGTGTGTGCAATATGCAAATTGTTAAAAAAATGATTCCAAAATACATCAAGAATGACGTACATTTGGCAGCCACAGCTCATAAGTCGTCTCTACTTTGAATTGCATTAAACTCCATTCTGCACTGAGTTTTGTCGTAATGTTTGTTTTTCCTGTTAACTTTGCCCATTAGCAAGCCAAGCCAGTTATGTGGTTTTTGAAGTAGTTTTGCAGTTGATGAGGTTGGTATTTTTTGCAATCCCAGTTCCCAGTCATTCAAATTCTCAAGATCCCACTCCTTGTGTTAGTTTTAGTGCCTATAAGGTTTTTTAATGAGGAAACCTACACGAAGGAAAGGAATAATATTTTCAGGGTAAACTAGGGACCGGCTTGAATTACAGAAAGTGAATACGTAATTGCTGTTTTTCTCTGCCATTCATTTCTGCAGATGAGCTCAACTTCTTAAGATTAAAGATAAGAAGTTTGCGGCGACAAATTTCAAAGAAACATAGTGCATAAAACATAGCTGCGAAAAACATAGCAAGCATGAAAACATATTTTGCACTAGTCTAAGCATGTTAGACAAGGTTAACCTTATTAAATTAAATTAGGTTAGGTAGACTTAATCCAGTAAAATCGGACCACATAAATCAAGTCCTATTTGCGATGAGATTTCTGGTTTGCCCGCTTTGTTTTGGGTGCTTTTTCCGGAATATCTTCATCAACATCTAATAACCTGATTTGAATTTAAGATATATACCTATTCAAGTTACTTAACAAAATTAAATGGCAGTTTTAGAGGATAGTAAATATAACGCGGTACAAATGTACTAATACATGTGGTCTACGCGATATTCAATTCAATTCAAAATTCAAATGATTTAACGTCTTCATGTTCAACTGCATTAGACTACACAGTCCTGCTCCTGTTGGTCTATTTTATTTTTGGAGCCGTTTAACTTTGTTAGGTTTTCAAGGGTGTCAGGTTAATTTATACTTGATTATGTGTTTATGTCAGGTTGGGATCGACGACTAACCAAATGCAAACCTTGACTCTGCTGGACCCAACTTAACCAAAGTAACACATTCTGTTCTAAACATCGCGTAGATCACATTTCAAAGCAGTACAATTATTTCAGAACATGTGCCTGAAGATTTGTTGGAGAACAGCAACAAATATACCATTTTAATTTAGTTCAGATTAGATACGTTATTCCCATGGGAAATTCAAATGCGTGATTTTGATTGGCCGTGCTGCTCGACGCTGATTTTGGGAAAGCTAAATTTGTGTGCACTGCATTTGCTCGTGCGAGGTTGGATGCGTTATATTTCAGTGTTTATTTTCATTTAAACAAGTTTGCATTGTGTCAACTATAACATCAAATGACGCCAGTTCGGATTAAAACATATTGGAATTATTAAATAAAAATATAATAGTTTGAGCTACATATTCTTCACACGAGCCCTATTTTCACTAACTATATTGACCAAGCTTTAGGTTAATTAATTACTGATTCCAGGTAGGTAATTACACTTACATTAAACAACAGTAACAGTTTACGCTATCGGACTGACCTGACACTCATGAACGTGAACAAACACATAAAATAGTTCTAGGTGTGATCAAACCTGCCCAAACCCTGTTCTGGCAAATTGACTTTATGCTAATTTCTCCTTTGATTGATTGATTGATTGATTGAGCTTTTATTCGAGTGTCGATTAGAGTTACAGCTTTACTTAAACTAGTGTAGATTAAGAA
>JAQFYT010000190.1:0-32696 GCA_034694925.1 Ceratophysella denticulata
CTTTTCTTGTAAAGTTACTGGTTTAGGCCATAGGTCGAATAAGGTGAAAGGACCTAGAGGCGAAACGACCTGTAACCATTCTGACGAGTCATGAGCGTGGGTCTGATTGAAATGAAACGCCAGTGATACATATATATGTTGGAACGTGTATAATTATGTTAATGCCTGAGGGTTCCCTTCTTCACGGTTCACGGTCCTGGATTTGTCCCTTTAATGCATAATTGAGGTTGCGGGGATACTTATTTTAATTCTTTAGCGAGCATGTTGGTATATAGTATGCATATTTTACAGTCGTCTCGTTAGTCTTTCTTTCCGATATATCAATTTTTAATTCTATTGACTTGATACGTAATGTGCATTCTTGTTAACAAGTTAACAATTTCAAATTCTAAAAGCTATTAGAAGAGAAGTTTCGATCAGCGAGGCTGCGAAAATTTTTAAACGGCGACCGTAAGTCAAGTCATCCATCGCGAATCGCGATACCTTATCTGGGTATGTATGTATTGCTTGCATAGATAAACTACATACTTACTTAGACTTATACACTCATGTATTCGAGCTAACATAAAGTTCAACAAGAGTTAATGCTACATATTTCTCTCTATTGTTTTAAAAGTTTCTCAAGTTATAATTACTAATGGATTCTCGTATCGTATTATGTATACACAAAAAATCCTTGAATTACATAGATGGTGTTGTGCTTGTGGCATAGTTTAAAACCGGCATTTTGGTTTTTTGATTTCAGGCCCGGAACCTCAAAGTCGCAGTGAATCTAAACTAACTTTTTTTCCCTCGGGTGCCACCGGGGACCGCCACATGGACGAAGTAGACAAATTGATGGAGAATGTTATGAGAGTCCCCGATGAAATCATCCGGTTTCAATTCATCAATTTGGATACCTTGAAGAGACAACACATACAAAAGTTGAAAGCTTTCGATGCTCTCTACAAATGGACACATTCTAATGGCACTTCCGTTGCGGACATTTTTCCTGATGGAAGCCACATCGACCTGAATGCAAGCAATTGTGTTGATATCAAAACTCTGTCAATGTCTCCGGGTGAAGTCTTCAAAGACAAGTACTTATTTTGTCGTACTGTCTCTCCGCCGCTCAAGATGTTTGCCGTCCATGTCGTGGTAATGGATGCCACGAACCACGGCTGTCGGCTCGTAATTAGTAACATTCAGGAACTCGTTCCATTTCACCCGAATATCATTCCAGTCGGAACTGTATTTCTTATCAAGGATCCATCGTTTCATTGCACGGCAGACACGGATGTTGGATACAGTGTCCTTATTATGGATCTGGACTCAATCTTTTTTCTAAAAGAATTGGATTTTTCATGGATGGAGATAGCGCCGAGTTGTACTTCTTGTCGCTGTGATTTCCATGCTACACCCTGTCGGTCCTGGAAAAGCACCAACGCTCAGGCTCCCAGTGCATTCTTGAGGTGTACTTGTGACAACTTATATCCCACTCCAACTAGTGCCCGGGAGTGGAAGAAAGTCGCCGAAAAATTCATGGAAGAGGGTGACTTGGTGAACTGCGTCGAAGCATACACGCGAGGACTGGCTATTACCCCGAAGGATGTGAAGATGTTGCAGGCACGTTGTATCGCATACCATTCCTTGAATTTTTTTGAATTGGGAATGAATGATGCTGAAGACATGCTATCAATTGAACCCAGAAACTTCACGGGCATCAACTTGAAGGCAAAATGCTTGATTGGATTGGGACGCTATCAAGATGCGATCAGTTATTTGAAAAACAAGATGAAGAGACTCAAAACACATGATGATGGGATTACGGAGACGCTCACTGGAGCGCTGGAACTCGTTGAGCAGCAAAGGTACGGTAAATACGACATGGTGAAGATAATGATGCAAATGACTCAGCGAATGGACATGGCAGATTACACTGGTCCCTTGGACTTCCTATATGGCCCAAAGGGTGAGAAGCTCGGGGTTGTGGCTACCAAGAAAATTGAACGTGGAACTCTGATACTGGTCAAAAAGGCTCTCGTTTCGGCTGTCGTGGATGACACTAACATTTGGCCTGCTGGTCATTTCCTTTTCACTGAAGTTATATCCAGAGCCATTTTGCTCCACAACGTCGAGTATATGTTGACTCAGAGCCCGTACAAGGCAGAGGAGTACTACTCACTTCAAGACAAGCCCGAACCCGACCCGCGGGACATTCTCAACATTGAACGTATGTCTGACATTTTGTATCGGAAGTCCTTCCTTTGTATCGATGGGCATCATCCCGCCGCCGTACTACAAAATACTGGGATTTTCCTTGGCTTGGCTTC
Organism: Ceratophysella denticulata; assembly: GCA_034694925.1. Lineage (NCBI taxonomy): Eukaryota > Metazoa > Arthropoda > Collembola > Poduromorpha > Hypogastruridae > Ceratophysella > Ceratophysella denticulata. The sequence goes on from JAQFYT010000190.1 coordinate 2,313, forward strand.
CAGTTTTCAACACCGATGTGTGGACGTCAACTGCAGTTGGCAAATTTTTGGTGACCACTTGATGGTCCGCACCTACAAGGACGTTCAGAAAGGAGACGAGCTCTTCCTCACTCGTGTTGACCCTAAGCTTCCGAGTGAGTTACGTAAACTGAAGTTGGAGGAGATGGGAACGACCTGTGACTGCCGTTTGTGCCGAGTTGAAAAAGCGGAAGGGCCGGAAGTGGAAAAGAAAAGAGATACGCTCTTCGCCCGTATCCGGGAAACTATGTCCATCGTTCAACTCAAAGATTTGTCTATCCCGAACTTGGCCACCCAACTTGCTCAATACATAGAACTTCGTAAGGGCCACCCTGATTTGAACGCACGGATCTTCGGGTCCTCCGAAAACATTGCTATGGCTTACTACTGTGGAGGTCACCCGAAGAAGGCCATTGAATTTTTGGAATGGGCCCGTCCCCACATCATGTCGTCGGGATGTTCCTTGGAGTTTGTTGCGTGCACAGCTGGGTTGGTCACTTGTAATGAGCAAATGGGGAACCGGGACAAGGCTAAGGAGTGGCGAGCCATTTTAATGAAAGACGTCGAGCTCATTCTGGGGAGTCCGGGGGAAAGGCTACATGAACTTTTGACGTCCAACCGAAATCTTATCAAGAAGGTCAAGATGATCAGTCTTGGGATGGGAGCCTTTATGTGTGCATCTAAATCTGTATCTGTCTCTTCCAAGTCCACTTCCTAAGCAGCAGGTTAGTCCTGTATCTAATATATTTTGCGTTCATGTTGAATGATGCAGGAATTCCTAATTGTAGGCTGATTGTAGGTATGGTTTATATGTAAATACATTGCCTTCCCTTACATAAAAGCAACTATGGTGTTAAATTAAAAGTTAATATGCGAATATATTTTGTTTCAAAATCAGTGGATTTGCTATAACGCAATTTTTAGGCCAGGGAAAGTCGCAGGACGCAAATTATCTGTAAGTAGTTCGTCAACCCTTTTGGTCCCAAGCTGCCATTAGGCAGGTTTTTCAGATAATTTTGATGATTCAGTCACTGGTGCAATCGCAATGCTATAATTTTGGCAATATTTATTTTTACATACTACTACAGTACTTTCCTTGTTGCTTATTTCTAGGGAATTCTGCAATTCAATCTCAATCACTTAATCTGGACGGACTGTGGCTCTGACTGAAGGCGATGGACGACGTTTATATTTGAACGAAATTGATTTACAAGTGTTGTATATGAAAAATAGTGTTTTCAAATTTTTATATTTTAACTTATTGTCCTTACAGATGATGGTTCATTCTATGATTACATTACAGCAATAAATTACTTTTTCATCATTTACAATAATCTAGGCAGTTTAGAAAAGAAATGAGTCAACTGTGCCCTGTTCTCAATGGTTTATGATTACAATACTGATTACTGTATGGCTGAGGGAAATTCTGAGGCAGATTCCTTTACGCGCTATTAGCTAACTCTATTTTATTGCACAGAGGCCTTCGTCCAAGTCTATAATAAGAACAATCTAAAATTAGCCTGTCAGCTTTTTTAATAAGTTGCACTGCACTCCGCGCTCTCAAGCCAAATAGATGGCCGAGTGACTTACATTTAGATAGATATTCATGATACTCTCTCCGCGTCTTGCCCTTGTGCCTTGAGTTCGAGTTCTGTTTAAAATCTCAAGACGATCTGTATCTCTGCGTTCGAAAAGCACTAGCTCTGCTTAGAATACAGTTCTGGCTGAATGCTTCGTCGAATGGAACTGGAATCCTTACACTTACACCTAATTGTATTTTTATCGATTCTTGTTCATTTGTGCGTCAGTTTTAGCATTGGCTCCAAAACTTAAGCAATTTTAGCTTCCAGAAATTGTACCTTATGAAATTCCGCAAAAATTGAAAATATGAGAATATCGTTAAAACCCAGCGTTAGCCAATATTTTGTGGCGATTCAAACCAAAGATCTGAGGCTCAATTGACCTGGAACCTGTTTCTCCCTGGTTGCATCCGAGTGTCGATAACTATTCTTGGTCTCTAGTTCTAGGTTTCTTGGCTCGGCTTGTGCTTTGGCCGGTTCTGGTTCTAATTTGTAATAGGGTAGAATTTATTTTCTTTCCTGGTCGCGTTATTGCCTTGAACATAAAGTAGTGTTTTTTTTTATTTCTACAAGAAGACTTGGATCTTAATCAGAGCATACTGACTTGAATTCTTGAGCTCTCATCTCAGCTTTTTTCGGACTAACAAGTATTATACATATTTAACCCATTAACAATTCTGTAAAGAATTCTTCCACCTGTTTCCATTATTTCAACACCACAAGCGTTTTTTTTTGCTTTTGAAGAAAGTGCTTCTCATCCTCACAGCCACAGCTTGAAATGTTTATAAGAAAAGAAACCGACAGCCGGCACGGATAAGTCATATTTTTTACCAAGAAAAGAAGGCAGAAATACTTTGATCTGAATTTGGACGCTTGTGAATTCCGATTTGGATTTTGTGTTTGCGTGGACTACATACAACTTCAGTGCACGCGTGTCAAGTGTCAAGGTTGAAAAACTGACGTTGGATTTGGGATTTTTTTATCTGCTGTCAAGCCGGAGGTATGTTAGTGATTTTTTTTTTGCAATTTGCATTGCAGCAGCTAAGGTCGAACTTAATGTAAATTATAATATATTAAGGTAACTCGGCTTTTTCGCTAATGCACGAAAGATTTACAACGCAACGCAATGCAAAAATGCGAGTCGTTTATTGTAACGTAATTTGGTTGTTAGTGCTTGTCAGTCTTTTATATTCCCGGTTGATCGTAGTCTCTCTGAACTTCTCCATCTTTTACCTTGGTGTCTTTGACCCCTTTCCGATCTGTAGAGTGTTCAGACAATTAAGATCGAGATTGAGTCATTTAGAATTCCGACATATATGTCCATTTCATGAATTTTCTAAGATGTGTATCCAACTTACCCGAATCATAAAGTGCAGCTTCGACGCAGTCCCTACCACCGCCGATGTAGTTTTTAAGAAGTAAGGCAGTAGTTACTAATGCACAGAATATTAGGATCCCAAAAAAGACTTTCCTGACGACCCCACCCTACCGAATGTTGAGTTGGGTAAATTTAATTTCAATTTTCAATCATTCTCATTTCTTAACCATAACATTAGTGATTGATTAATTATACCGGGGCATTAGGCTCTGCTTCGGTAATCCGGGCAGGTGCCAGGGCTGGAAGGGCGTATACCCTGGACACATCTGCTCCTTGAACATAATCCACGTAGCATACTTGGTACTGTTTTCATACAAAAAGCAATTAAGCTTTTGGTTATCTCCACCTATCCAAATGTTATGGGAAGAGCTTGTAGATGACGTACCGACATAAAGATATGAATTAGGAAATAAATCACGATCCAGGTGATGAGCACAGCCGGATCATTGCACTCAATACCGCCGCGGATATCCTTGGATTTGTAGATAATTGCAACTAGGAATTGAGAATCAGAAATAATACGTTGGTCTTCCAATAGGTCAAGTGTCAGGGTTAGACGGCAAAAGCTGTAAGTTGTCATGTCGCGTGAACGGCGAAATTGAACGTCACCGAGGAAATCATGTACATACCGAATTAGCCAACCGGCTCATATTCCTATGAGCATTTTTATGCATTTTTTTGCAGATTTTACCCTGTAATTAATCGTTAGCTAGTGGCATTAGTTTTTACATGCAAGGAAGAATTGAGCATGTCCCAGGACTCCATGAAGCTTATTGATGAAGCCCAACTCCGCCCTCGTATTCTTGAATATCCCTATCCCCAGCATGACCTGAAGAATCATGAGGCCGAGGAGTGTGAACCCAGCAATGTTGTGGAAATACCAACCATGAACCGATTTTCCGAATTTGAATTTGGTCATGAATCCCGCACTCACGAAGGCGAGCAAGGTCAGTCCCACCACGACCCCAAGAATGACCACATGGAGCTAGTTTGAATTAGTAGGATGTAAAATAATTAGTAAGCTTGGATTTGGATAAATAAGCTTTGGTAGCATGACCTTTCTAAACTTACCCCAAACCAAATCCGCATCCCGCACATGTACTTCCCATCATATGTCTCTTTGAAGTAGCGCACGGCGAACGTGGCAGTCGGGACGAGAAGAATCCAAGCCAGAATCATACTCACTCCATGCCACAACTTATTCCATTTATATAGTGCCGTTTCCTGGTGATCAGCAGTAAATCATCGTTTTAGCAATTTGAAACATACTTTGAAACCAAGCCCAAAGTAAAGAATGTTTACGCCAAAACGTAGCATAAGCTTATGCTTCGCTTCAGAAGCATGGCGTCTGGGTCCGTGGAAACCGAGTCCACCTGAAAGGTGAAACGTCAAATCATTTGGTGGTTTGGCCTTTATAACGCTAAACATTCATACCAAAGATTGAATCCTCAGCTTCATCTCCCCTGGCCATTAAGATATAGTACTCTTCTTCGACCAAATCAAACGTCATGCCTTGGACCGTTGTAATTCGGTCGAGCTGAAACTTGCAGTACAGCCATCCTATAGACAAAATCATCCTTAAATGTTGGAATTTGGTATTTAACATTTAGCAGCATTTATGGGAACACGACCTACCGTCCTTGTAGAATCCTTGTAATATATTTATTGCAGAGTGGTTTCTCTACAATTTCATATAGGTACAGTCTTGAATGAATGCCATTTTGATAAAAATTACAGTAGCTAGCGAAACTTCGTTCTACTACTTACGAGTCGTTTATTCATAAAATTTTTGGTATTGAATGACCTATAGATTCGGAGGCCCCCGTCCTCTCGCACGCACTCCACAACACTGTCATTACCCTGAAAGCCAAACATATTTGATCGATAAGCCCTAGAACTCACGGTACCTACCGATCGTGGGTCGGTCTGTTAACCTTAGAAAACGGTTAATACGGTTTAGATCTTACCATTTTCCGGTCCTTGGAAATCCCAAATGAGATATACTTGGGAGCTTGACCATAGATTTCAATCTCACTCTTGTCTTCCAGCTTCCTGTATGTTACAATGGCTTGACAGTTTCGATTCTTGACACACTCCTTCCTGTCCCCTACACATCCCTTCAACAGCTCCTCGCATTTGACGTAGAAATCATCTTTGCTCCAGTCCTTAACTGGCTTGGCCTAACAACGATTTTTTAAAATAATATATGTTGTCGTATTCGTATCGATGATGCGTTTTGTTTGAAACAGTGTCACCAAACCTGATTGTGTTTCTGTGAGCGTAGAAGTTTTTCCTTTTCGGCGGGTGGTTCTCCAGGATTGATCGCAAACTCACTCGCCTGTGGGCCTTTAGAACTTTCCTTCAGAATAAGATGCGGCATTGTCGGTAGTTGGGACTTGTCCGTTTCTGTTTCAAGCGGCATCGCCTTACAGGCCTGCTCGAATTCGTGAGTAAGCATTATCGGACCTTGAACCACCGGCGCCGGAGCCAGGTTCAGTTTTGGACCCAAGCATTTATCGGGGAATGGAAGCTTAGCTACTTTGTCCCAGTAGACTCCGGGACTGTCGGCTGTGAATACGGCGGAAATGAATTTCGCGAAGCAGATATCTTTGCTCGATTTATCCGTAATGCTCCCGAATATCCTGCGCCAGATAGTATATAGATAAATAGATACGTTTATTCTCGCATGCCAGCCTGAATTCCGCTATTTGTTCACTTAACTGTACTTGGAATCCTTCGGCAATATCCTGAGCTTCTAATGTGGAGTATCGGAATACAATAACAGTTCGAGCTTGTCTCGGTTTTACGGATGGGTCAACGGTCCAGCCGAGAACGTGGGGTATTACTACTACTTCCTGAAAATATATTACAGTATATTTGTATATATTAACCGAAGCATTCGTTCAAATGAACCAATTTTTGACTGAATTGTCCTTTGGACATTTATTTAAGTTTACCGTTGTTAGTGTGTCAATATATGGTATTGCGAACTGATTCATTCTTCCGCTGGACGGAAGATGAAGGTCCATGGCACTGACAAGGTCAGTGCACTCGAGTGCTTCTGCGGACATCCAGCTCCCATGCACTTGCCCATCTACACCCACTACTTGCACATACCAGGGTCCTTGCTGACCCGAGGCAACGATTCCCGTGATTTCAAGAAATACCCAACCATTCAAATTCGGGACTGGGTTATGAGCAGCAATGCTAATGGACAACCCCATGCTGGTGGAACACTCTTCGATTTGATTCTGTTCCAGACAAAGGGCTGTTCGAGACGAAAGAAAATTATGTATAAAGAAAAACAAATATATTTGAGTGAAATCTTGGAGATTATTTCATTTTCATACTCTTCTTAAACTCAGCCAAATATGCGACATTCTCCCAATCCATAATTTCGGCATCCGTCTCAGCGGTCACAGTCGCGGGGACCATATGGCAGTCGAATGAATATCCAGTCACGGCTGGACCAGGGGTAACTTTTTCTATGTCCACTGTAGCGGTTGTATGGATTTGGCAGCTCTCACCGGGTGGTACAGTGAATAATCTGGAATGGTAATTTTAATTATATTTGCACACCTGCGTCGAATGGCACAATATTAAGAATAGTAGATATGTATAGGTATGTACTGAAGCTGAGCGGTGTCCCAGGCATCTCCTGAACTATCACTCGAAAACCGCCAGCGTATATGGTACTCCTGGACGTCGTGTTTTCCGAATTCCAAAGCAACTGAACTTGGTTTCTGTTAACGTAAATATAGTAGTAAGTAACTCGTCGCTCATCAGATTATGGTTATATTCAGTATTTCGATAATTTACTCACAACGGCTCCATCACCTAATATAGTTGGACATTCGTAAAGTGACTCGGACAGCGAGACGGTATCTGTATGATACGGGGAATAAGCACCCAAACTGCAATTTCCCTCATTAAAATTATTGGTGAAGGCCAGGAATTCCCCAAGGATTTCCGTCCTTCCACTCGTTACACCATTAGCCATGATTTGCAACGCAAGGTTTTGAAACCCTTTCTTGCTTCCGAATCTCCCTGACTTCAGAGTAATTTGAAAATGGAGTCCGCTTCCAAATTTATCTGCAGGTTGTGGATGGAAGGCTCGAATCTCACAGAAGTCCCCACCATATTTCTGAATTATGGCCGCACTGCACTCTCCAACGTTGAATATTCGTTCTAGGCCGCAGAATTCAAAATATCCGGGTACGGGACGCGACACAGGACTTCCTGGCGTTGCTGAACTACTGCCAGCACCGCTACCTGATGGGCTACTGGACGCGGCGGAGCTACCACCAGGCGATTTCGAGCCGCTTATGGGACCTGTTGGGCTACCACCAGGTGGTTTCCAGCCACTTCCGGGACCTGATGGACTACCACCTGGTGGTTTCGAGCCGCTTCCGGAAGTACTGCGTGTACCCGATGCTGTACCACTAGTAGATCCGGTGCCCGTAGCTTTTGACGCTGTTGAAGAACCAGCAGACGATGCTGATCCACCACCTGGACCCAGATGCGTGGAATTAGATCCTTTCGACTTTGAACCAGTGACTGCAGCGGCATTGAAACCAGAAGCTTCGGAAGGGTTAGGCTTAGATCCAGTGCTGGATGATTTTGAGCCCGAACCATGAGTTTCAAGACTACGTCCTAATGATGTTCCATGTCCTGGTATACAATCATCTGGTATCTCTGGTGCAGGTGGTAACGGGCTCTTTACTGGTGGCTGAATCACTCGGGGCGGCATACGTCTTCCAAGTACAGGATATTGCGACGCATGGGATGCTGGTAGCACTTTGGTTGCTTTAATTGCTCGTCCTCGTATAGGTCCGATAGCCGTGTTAACTGGTCTTCCTATTATAGTTGACGTGGGAATCGGCCCAGGTTTCGTGAGAACTGATTCTGACCGAGCCTGAACTTGTGGCAGAATTGGTGGTGCTGGCATTGACAAGTTTTGGCCTTGGGACACGGGTGCGGCAACTGAGAAACTTCTTCCTTGTTGCACAGGCACTGGTTGTACCAAGTTGTGATTCTGTGCAGGTATTCCGGTACGAGGGGTCGTTGCCCGTCTGAATGTGGGTGCTGATGGTACCGTCAATATTTCAGATGGTGTCGATTCTCGGACGGAAACTGATATTTCTGTCAGTGGTGCTGGTACTGGAAACTTCCGACCTTGTTTCACAGATATTAGTAAATTCCGAGCGTATGACACAGGGGCTGCTACTGGCATGTATTGATCCTCTATAGGAATTGGAGTAGGATGAGTCGATGCTCGTCTGAATGTTGGTGCTGCTGGTGCAATCAATGTTTCAGGTTGTGTCAATGATCCAACGGCTTCTGCCAGAGGTGCTGGTACGGAAAACTTCCCACCTTGTACCACAGAAGATTGTACAGGTAATGTACGAGCTTGTACCGGTAAAGTTATGTCAGAACCAGGTTTGACAGACACTGGAGCTAGTGCAGAAGTAATATTGTTAGACGGTGGTGGCAAGATAGGTACGGCTGCGGGTAGTTTCCGGGTTTGTACTGGGATCCCGGATATGGCGTTTGGTAACTGTGCTGGAAACGTTCCCGGCAGCATATTACCTATGGCTGTTGCTGGAGAAGCTCGATATGGAGATGTTTCCAACGGTACATGTGTTGAGAATGGTGCTGGAAATACTGCCGGCGACGCGTGAGCTTGGACCGGTGTCTGCAGCCCATTAGGTTTGAGCGGTACTGGTAACACATTGCCTTGAATTGTCACAGGCCTCACTTGAGCTGAAATTGCTATTTGGGACACATTATTCAACGCCGGTGGAATGGGAAATCGTGCTGTTGCTGCTTGTGACGTCTGAACAACTGTTGTAGGTAATCGTGATATTGGCTCTTGTGCAGGCTTCGTTTGTACTGATTGCGATTGTAATACCGGTGTACCGTGTGCTGGTAAAACAATAGCTGCTTGCTCTGTCCGTTTATGAGTTGTTGGTATTGCTGGTGCCGGTTCATTCTGTTTCTGCGGTATATTTCCCTGCCTTGGTACAGAATACATTGAACCCGGTTCAGACACCGCAGAGGACTTAGCAGATATTACATTTGAAGCTTGAGAAGCCACGACTTTAGCGTTTGAGAATAGGGTAACCGCCGGATTTGCTGATGTTGCCGCTGCATTTCGTAGTGCTTGTACTGTTGCTGTTGAAGAAGCCACCGAAATCGGCGGTGAGACCAATAATGGAGCTGATTGTGAGCTCTTTTTTTCCGAAGATATATCCCCATATGAGCCTGGTGCCACATTTGATTCTGCATTCGCCCGTGTTCCAGGGTTCATAAGGAGCCAAACAAATATAAAAAATAATGCGTTCATTTTGTACTATTTTCTACAAAAAAAACCACAAACTAAAATCATAAATTGTAGTGCCGTTTTCAAAAAATGCATATTTCCATGATTTTGAATTTCATCTTGTTTGATTGTTTAGATCCTCTGATAGACGAAGCAAGGATTGGTTGATATGGAAGGGCAGTGAGTTGCATCACAATTTCCAATGTATTCCAGGAGGGGTGTCATTTAATGCCGCCGCTAAAAATACTGAAACTTGCCCGTCAAAAATGCTGAAACTTTGCAAAAATTATAATTTGCACAAGTTCGGCTACAAATAAACTTATAAACGTCTACTGTCTAACTAAACCTAACCTAGGTAACTTAACCTAACCAACCTTGTGCAAATTAGAATCGCCGAAAAATAGTTTTGTAAGGACACGTTTGGCGGCAGCTTTCAGCATTTTGTCGGATCTTTTAATAAAGCCTTCCAGGAGGTATACAGCAGGTACCGTAACTGACCCCTGAATTCAGAATGAAATGCTATCTACTCCAGGTCCCAGAGCCCAAGCGACTTTAATTGTACTTTATTTCCGGTTTCGCTGATATTGGAAATAAGACGCTTATATGGATAAGCTAATTGAACTTATGGTTGCGATATACATCGGTAACAGGTATACATATAGTCGTGAAGAACTCATCGTAAACGTATAATATCTGAATTTAGATAGGTTTGGTTACTATTTCTATTACAAGTTACAAGACACTGCATGGTTCATGACAGTATAGTGCTTTGCCCTGTACCTGTGCCCTCCTAATAAATGTGAGTCATTTTCTGTACATATCTGGAATTACAACCATTGAGTTGCAGTTAGTTTGGATTATGAGATGGAACAATAACGATTCACTTTGGGCGTCTTGTCTCATTCATCAGTCGTGCATTTTGACAGTGACACTGACACTACTGTATGCTGTCAGAACCATTTTTAGTTACACTAAGGCTTTTTCGCTCTTTCATCTGGCGTCAGGATCTGGATTAATTGTGATTTAAGTGCTTAAGTGTGAAGAACACTTGTTTCGGTGGGTTCATTACTCGAGCAGTTAGTCCGTGGTGGTGTGTATTTGGATTTGCATTGCAATTTACAATGGCTTCAAAGCTGAAAGCAATAACGTACAAAATCCTTCAGCATCATCGTAAAAGAACCCCTGGATCGGGGTCAGGTTCCACGGGATCCTCGTCCCCGCGTTCCAATCGGGATCGCGATCGGGATCATCAGGGAAAGCATAAGAAACCCAGTTCGGTCGCATCATGGCTCAAACTCAAAGAAATGTCTCCACCAGCTTTCAGATTCACAAGGGGTAATTATAATTACTAAAATTAAGATTAAGTCTGTCGATGAAGTTTTTCTAAAATATAACGCGGTATCGAACCATATAAACGATTTTTAAAAAATTATAATTCGAATATTGCATTAAACTAGCTAAAGGTTTCCGGTATTCGCAATCGCCCAACATGTTGGTTGAATGTGCAACGCTAATTACATATCATATTTCCTGCATGTTTCAGTAAGCATGTATTAGAGTGCCCGATGCGGTTGAGGTTAATTAAGGGCGCTTTGAGGTTTTTTGTACACACATTCCCGATAACTTGAGCAATGTTATAATACCATATTAGCAGTAATTGGTTAATTCGGAAAACCTGAACTAGCCTCCATGGCCTATAATTGTGTAGTCTGTATGTATAAGTGTGGAACACTCAATTGCATTTGTATTAGGTAGAATAGGTTAATCTAAATAGCTTCTCAAATCTACTTGTTAACTTTAATTCAATTAGGTGTATTCAATGAGTTATGAGATAACGCGATAACTGTACGTACAGCTCAGGATACATAACAGACGCTTGCACAAGCCCTTGCCTAGTTCGTGCTCCTTCTACTTAATTGTAGTACAAGGAAAATTACAAAACGTGTAGTTATACAGTATTCGTTGTTTACCATTGACATTGACAACTGTCACTTGAATTTTGTTGATAAATTATTGTATTTCCGACCACGCACGCTGTAATATTTACAATAGCAGAATTTTATAGTTTTAGTATTAATTGTACAATAAAAAGTGTGATCTCAAAATTTTAGCGTTATTTTTTATGTGTTTTGTAATTTTCTAACTTAACCAGTAATATGGATCCAGATAACTTGCTTACCCTATCCTCGCCGGACGTCAGCCTCAATGATTTTGAGCGTATGGGACACAATATAAAATTAATTGGTATTTAATGTCGTGTGCGGACAGGAAATTCAATAAAAAGCGTTATTTCTGTGAAATTTAGATCAATTATTTTATTTTCAGACGACGCTGACATGAACGAAGAATCCCTGGCATATTTTGGTAATACCAATAATCGACTCTCGATTGAAGAAACAGAAGTTGATCATGGAGGGACGTTTCCCAAAACGTATTTGGTAATTCGACTGGCCCCAAATATTCGACCATCAGCCGTCACTTGGTTAGTACGAAAAATTACGGGAAAGAAACAAGATGGTGGAGCTGAACTCTTGGTTCGTTGTGAACCGTTTGGTGCACAGCAGCGAGAAGTTAGTTCAAGCATATTTGGATATTCCAATATTCGATATAAATCATCGTTCATATTCACTGATTTAATTTTAAATCTGTATCCACAGAGCCTCACTTTACACGTGACAGCGAGCAAGCTGAAATTCCTGGAATGTGCGGAATACCTGGAACTGAAGAAATTAGATATGCATGGCGTGCTCCGGGAATTCAACGTCTTGGAATTGGACAGCTTTCTTCACAGCTCAATTAATTTAGAGAATATTCTGTCTCCTGCCGAGAAACAGCTTATTGTCATGCAAGAACTTGACAATCTCCGGGCTATTCCTGGGGACAGATTTGTGCCGGGTTATCCGGAGCACAGTCTGCATGTGGGACAATCCATAAGTAAGCCACAAGGATTTCAAATACTGTAAATATCTTAAAAACATAAAGTGACATAAAATGCCGTTATGTTCCCCTGTAGTGCAAGTGTACATGGAGGAGAGTTTGATTCTGGACCAATTCCATCTTCATGACCAGGATGAACTTGATCGTTTGGGAGATAAGTGGTACCGGGTCATTTTGGAAGCACAACCGTTCGGTAATTAGTAATTTATTTTGAACGGCTGATGAATCAAATCTTATGTAACTGTAACAGCCTTAATGAAGGCAATGAGAAACGATTGAATTCCAAGTTGTATTCCTAATCCTCACCTTACCTTTTTTACCTTCCTCTAACCATGAATCCTTATGATTATCCTGCTTGTTTCCAAGTTAGGAGCAAATGTCCTTCTGAGAATTCGAGGGCTTGTATTAGCGAGATGTTAGAAAATCTTATTGGGATAGGTAATGCATGTCAAATGGAATTGATTGTGAATTAATATTTTAATTAATATTTTAGATTTGGTTTGATTTTAATATTTGGTTACTATATTAGAGGACATCCGGAGGTACTTTGGAGACTCCATAGCACTCTACTTCTCCTTCCTGGGTTTTTACACGGTGTCGCTGGTTGGGCCTGCCATATTTGGGATCGTCCAGTTCTTCCTTCCCGAGTCCACGGCAGCCTACTCCCTTATCTTTTTCTGCATCTTCAACGTGGTTTGGGGTACCATCACCCAAGAACTCTGGAAACGGAAATGCTCCGAATTGGCATATATCTGGGGAACGCTGAGAATGACCAAATGGGAAGACCCTAGGTCCAACTACCGGGGTGAAATGGCCATTGACCCGGTCACTGGACGCTTTCAGCCTGTATTTCCTTGGTGGAAAACTATGGTCAGGGTAAGGTGTACACAAGGATTTTCATTGAGACACGTAACACAAGCCTGAAACTTAACAATATTCCTGCACAGGTGTACTGCGTGTCTCTTCCGATCGTACTTTGCTGCATCGGGGTTGCGACATGGATTATGCTCTACTCAATTTGGGTCGAGGAAGCGCTCACGGAAGCGAAGCAGAGGCATGGGTCAAAATTAGCTGGCTACCTCACTCTTCTGCCTAGCATAGTCTATGCTGCTTTCGTCTGGGTCATGAATTTTTACTATCGAAAATTAGCGACAGTCTTAACTGAATGGGGTATAACTAGTGCATATTTATTTGCCATGCTCAATGGTAATTGTCATCACTTTAAATCTTTCTATTTTTATTTTTAGAAAATCATCGAACACAGTCCCAATTCGAACGAAACCGTGTGACGAAATTAGTTCTTTTTGAATTTGTGAACAACTTTATGTCACTCTTCTACCTGGCCTTTTATATTCAGGATTTTGAACTGCTCAGGAGTCAGGTCACGGTCATGCTGATAGCTATTCAGTCCATCAACCACTTCCAGGAAGCCCTGCTCCCGCTCGTTATCCGCAAGGGTTATGTTGTTGTAAGCATTCGCTGTTTTAAAGACACTTTAAATGAAACCATGTCATATTTGACGCCTTTGAACGTTTTCAACCACAGGTCAAAGAATACTTGCTAGCACACACGGGTTGGGCCGTGCACGTCTTTGGAGATCCGCGTAATCGAATCAACCCGCGTCAAATCGTGGACGAGGCAGCGGCCGCAGACTCCATCTGGTCTCCTACCTCCCTCGGCCTCCAACCCTTAGACCCAACTGACCCTAGAATTGAAACGTGTAGAAAGGAACAGGAAATGGATCCTTATGAGGTAAATTCCTTGCGAAACTAACTTATTACGTACAGTATAGGTAAATTCTAACGAATGATTTTGTATAGGGCACATTCGACGACTATTTAGAAATGTTTGTTCAGTTCGGCTACGTCTTCCTCTTCTCAGCAGTGAGTCCGTTGGCTGCGGTTTGGGCCATTATTAATAATCTCGTTGAAATCCGAGCCGATGCCTTCAAACTGTGCAAAGTTTCTCAGCGTCCGAGTGCGAAGCGAGTTCGGGATATCGGGGCATGGCAAATTGCTTTTGAGGTCATGGGTGGGATTGCTGTGATCACAAATTGTGCCTTACTCAGTCTCTCTGCTCCGCTTCGGTCATATGCCCCGAACATGACTGCTGCGGAGTGGCTCCTCCTCTTCGTTATTATTGAACACTTTTTACTTGCACTCAAGTTTGCACTTCGGCAGCTCATTCCGGATGTTCCGGGTTGGGTCAAAATTGCACTGGCTTGTTTGGAGTATAGGTCACGACAGGCACTCAAACACGAGGTACTTTTTCGTATATAAATATTTTCAAGTTGTGACTAAACAAAAAATTCTAATCAATTTTGGTCTCCGTTTCCAGCAAATGTTCAAGTCCCGCAGACAGCTCACACGCCGATTCAAAACAATCCATACTGCTCGAAAAAAGAATCCGGTTGACCTGCTTCAGTCGAATGACTCCATAAACTCCGCTCCGTCCTCAGGATCCGGAGGGGTTCAGAGGAGAAGAAATCGGAACAATTTGCAACCCGCATCTAGCTCTGTTCTCTAACGGGAATAGCTACAGCGGTGCATAAGTTTGCTAAACTTGTCTCAACCCAACAACGATGATGATATTATATTGTTTTCATTTTGTACGCCGGAGGAGTATTCGCTTAAAAAACTCAAAAGTCAAGCTACCTAGTCAGTTAATCTTAAGTAATTTAGTATTTTGGTTTGTGTTTATGTGAATTTGAATCCTAATTAGTCTTTGCTGGGAAAATTAGTATAGTACAGCAATGCATTCACGCATGAATAGTGGTCAAAATTTCTTGGACAATAAATTAGGCACTTTGAAACCAGCGATTACAAATGGGCGTTTGCATTGAGCACTTTAGTTTTAGTCTAGTAGGTATTTAGGCCAGTTAACTCTGCCACGACAACAGATTCAAGGTGTTGGATATAGCTGATGATGGGTAAAGCGTTCTGCCTCGCATGTGTCACCTACCATATGCCATTAGTAATATTCTATAGCTAAATATTCTAGTTTTAAAAATAATTTAAATCAAGCTTATCAGTTAAATCCTGGTCTGGTAAGCTTGCTTAGATAGGTTAAAATGGCTGCTACGTCAAAAGTACGTAACGTGTCACGATTTCCCGAAACTTTCCTTACACTACGTTTATCGGCTTCAATCCAACCTGAAGCGGTTCAATGGCTCGTGTATAAAATCACTGGAAGTAAGGAAAAGGGCGGAGGAGAATTATTGGTTCGATGTCAACCATTTCATATGCGTAAGAAAGAGGTGTGCACCTAACTAAATACTTTAAATTGTGAATGTTTAAGGCTATTCTCATGTTTTGAATTTTCGCGGTATAGCTTTAAACCAAGACTTTAAACATTGCGCATGATCGAATTAAAATCAATTCCTTTGCCTCAGGGCCTCGTATTGCACGTAACAGCCAGGCCTGCAGGGTTCCTGGAAAATGCTGAATACCTGGAAATGAAGAAGGTGGACGTCCATGGACATCTCCGGGATTTCCATGTCTTGGACTTGGACTCATTTCTCCAGGGTGGGAATCGTCACGGGGATGAGGACGAAACGTCCATTTTGACCGCAGCCGAGAAACAAGTCATTGTCCGCCACGGACTCAAGAACATTAGGGCAGTAGAGGGAGAGACCTATGTTCCTGGGTACCCAGAAATTGAACTTTTCACCGGCCAAGCTGTTCGTGAGTTGATTCAAAACTCGGAATAATGACCCTGGCGATAGCATTTAATGAAACGAAATTTATCTACAGTGCAAGTTTATCTCCGGAAAGGACTTATCACGGATTTTTTCCCGCTCCATAACCAGAAAGTTCTAGCCAGGTTTAAGAAAACGTGGTATTATAGCTTTAGCCTATGGAAGGATCAGCCAATTGGTAAAATCTGCTAGATTACTCGAATATGGCGGATTATAATTAGCTTAAAACGAGTTGTAATTATTTTAGCTGCTATAAGGCCCTACTTCGGGGACTCAATAACACTGTACTACGCGGCTGCAAGTGCTTATACGGACTCCCTGGTGATTCCGCTCCTGGTGTCAAGCCTAGTATGGGGAATAGGGTGGTTGTCCGCTCAGGCGGGTGCTTATGCCCATTTGCTCCACTGCTTGTTCAACGTGGTCTGGGTCACGACCTGCCTCGAAGTCTGGAAACAACGCTCTGCTGCGCTGGCCTTCAACTGGGGTACGCTCCGTATGTTTCGCATGGAGGAACCTCGGCTCTACTTCCACGGAGACCTTGTCATGGACCCTATCACCTGCCGTCTCCAGCGTCGCTATCCGAGATGGAAACGGAATTTAAAGGTCACGAAATTACAGTAATAAAAATTATTCCCTAAATAATCAAATTTTAACGGTCCAACGCTATTTATAGGTTGTTGTGTCATGGTTCATTGTAACGATGTGTTTAGCCGGAGCCGTGTTCATGTTATTTGATTCCATTAAACGGAAGGAAGCCGCCGGAGAAAGTTATAGCATGAATACACTCAGCTTTCTCTATGTCCTGGCTATTCAAGTCATGAAATTTTGTTTCAAGAAACTGGCAACCTTTCTCACGGATTGGGGTACAGCAAAATCAAATTCCAACTAGTATATAATATAATATACCGGTTGATTCAATGCGGTTGGGTCTGTGTAGTCAATATATAAAAGTTTTGATTTTGTAGAAAATCATCGAACGGATACCAAGTACCAATTTCACCGTGTCGCCAAGCTGGTCTGTTTCGAACTCGTCAATAACTTTTTCTCCCTGTTCTACATGGCATTTTACATCCAGGACTTAGAAATGCTCAAAGTTCAGATTCGGACGTTGCTTATACTACATGGATTTTGTCAAATCGGGTTTCCATTTGTCATAGAACAGGTACATATACCGTACCCTACATATGAGGGTTCGAGGATACTGTTCCAGCTAGCACGACCTTCAACCCAGCGTTAAAAATTATGTTTGTTGTATGCATTGAGTATTGATTTCTGGCAGCTGAAGAAAATTTGGAGCCTGGAAATCCTGCAGCTGTTTAGGAACCACGCTGAGATTGACAAATCCTGGATGCAATGGCCGCTGAATCGCCTTGGAATCCATGCACTCCCGCCGGACGACCCCAGAATCGAGGCGTTCAAAAGGGAAGTTCCGCTTCATCCGTTTCAGGTAAATTAAAGCTTAAAGAGTTGCATATAGAAAACGGAGTCTGTTTAAATATCTTTCCGCCTGCAGGACACGTTCGACGACTATTTGGAAATGTGGCTTCAGTTCGGGTACGTCTACTTTTTCTCGCCCATCTACCCCATGGGGATTCTATGGGCTCTGGTCAGTAACATTATCGAGCTCAGGACAGATGCCTATAAACTCTGTCACTGGTTCCAGCGTCCATTTGCCAAACGGGTAGAAAATATCGGGGCTTGGCAGGTAGGATTCCTAGCAGGTTATCTAGAATTTTATTAATATGAAATTAATCCTGATAATGGTCTAATACTGAACATTAATTTTCTTGGGATACGTAGCCCGCGTTCGAGCTGATGGGCATCATAGCCGTACTGTGTAACTGCGGTCTGCTGGCCCTCAAGCTTCGGGAACACATGCCCGTTTGGTTGAGTGAAGATCAATGGCTCTATTTCATTGTGGGATTTGAGCATCTCCTCATCCTCATTGTCCTCTTCCTCAAATTCAATATTTCTGGGATTCCGTCTAAAATTAAAATCAAGTTTGCTCGACAGGAATTAGAGTCACGGAAAGCTCTCAAGGTTCTAGTAAGTTTGATTGTATGTCATTTCCTGTAAATATACGGTTATCGATAACAGCGGTTAAGCTTTGTCTGGTCATATAACCTAACTGAAGTTATAATAACAATTCACAAAACGGCGTAACCGCATCCTGTATATTTACAGCGGTACTGTTCTAGTATGCGAAACTTGGATCGGATCTGACACGTTTTCCTAACCTAACTTTAACCATACCGAGCGTTATCGTTTTTCGGTTAGGTTAGGGAATCAAATTCGACCCTGTGATCACACGCTGTATCAGTAGGTATATGCATCTTGAGAGCAGCAAGGCCTAAAGATAGCTATATATTTCATGCACCTAACCGTCGAATCAGCTAACTGTGAAAAATTTTCCCTTGACTAGCAACACGCCATTCGGAGCGGAACTTACAGACGTTCCTTGGAAACTCTGCCAGCATCCACATCCGAGAATTCCATTCAAACGGTTATTTCTCAAATGGGCATGGGCACGCCATATGCTGCCGTCCGTCCCACATCATCAAGATCAGGTGAGGACCAGCACCAGGAATTCTTCACTCCTGAATCCGGAACTTCTTCGGCTGTGGTTATTCTCAAAAACCGTCGTCGAAATCGTGACATGGCCTTATAAATCCTAATCCTCCAATAAATTCACTGTATGATCCATTTATTAACGAAAACTGATTTAGAGCAGCTTGGAAACAGAAGAAATTGCTTCCAACAATTTTTAATCGCACGCTAATTTTGATGAACTGGTTTATGGTGCCGGTTGCACAAGCGGTCTATGAGATATTTGGAGCTGTATTATTATTGTTCGGTTAGGTTCAGGTTCCTACGTGTCATATTAGATTAGTTTCCGAGTCCAACACTTAACCTAACATGACTCTTACGATCCAAACCCTAACCTAACGAAAGTTATACAGCCCCCCAAATATCCCATAGACCGCATTTGCAACCGGCACACCTGTTTAATAATGAATTTCATATTTTTTTCATCGCGCAACGTGTTTGTTACCAGAGTTTGAATAGAGATTTTGCTGTGTTTTTAGTGCTCATTGCCAGTAGATTCTGCAACAAAATATGCTCTGCATTTTAAAGAAAAAATGTAAATGGACGGACGGGACGAATAGAGGGCTCGTCATATAGACCCAGGCCCATCCTTGCCTTGACCCTTCTTCGGGTCTAAAAAAAAACCTGCAAAACTAGCGTTCAAATTTCCAATTATAAATTTTATTACTTAACTATAGTTGAAGGTAGGCAGTAATTGTAACATATGTTAGGTATTGCTCTGATCTGTGATGTACATGTACAGGGTTCCAATGATATTCGCGACCTATTTATCTCCGAAACTGCTTAACGTAGGGTCCAGTGCACCGATTGACCTGAAAATTTGACACTAACGTCTAGTAGTTTCGGAGATAAGGGGGTCGCGAATAAACTTTGAAGCGTCGACTTCAACTAAACAATTTAATGAGCAGTTTGTGCATAATGTAACTGTGCAAAATTACACAATATATTGGTATTTATACCACATCCTGTGAACATAGGTAGGTATGTAGTCCTTGTCTTTATATAAAAAGTAAATATATAATAGTAGAATAAGTAAATGAGAGATATCTACTACGGAATACAGAATAGGTAAGTAAGTATAACCTGTGCTTATAAAGAAATACCTAAGTATTGTATTCATATTTCAATATAGTGTAATAAGGTAATTTGAAAACATGAAAAAAGTAACAAAAGAAAATTTTTGTGGAAGTCAAAGGTGAATGAAATGAGAACCGAGTTAAACAAACACTAAACACGCACCAGAATAAAGCATAATTGTAGACTATGAATTACATGATAACTTACGCAACCCAAGCGTCAATCTAGATTGGTTTTGGTTATTTTAAATTACGTTCTGGTCAAGGGCTCAAAATAATTAGCAAAATTTTGCTATTCCCCTACCGGTATAGTCTGATAGCCTGAACTGAATCTGAACTACCGAAAATCGTCTGGATCCGATACACGTTAAACTTGAACCCACTAACCCCATTGCACGTAACTATAATTTACCAAAAAATAGTACTTACTTACCAGTACCAGTACAAAGTGAACTACTTATTGGCGTCAGCTGGGAGTAAATTGAGATTGTCAGCACGGACAAAGTTGAACCGGGGACCGGGTGGTGTTTTGAGCCCTTGTGCTTGAGGGCTGTTCGTCAGCACCGGACGTGAGCGTGCTAAGTCACTGGCAGCTGCTGGCCGAGGACCTGCTGGAGAAGGCGTTCCGGTGAATCGGATAGGAGGCCGGATGTTCTGGACATTCACTTTGGATGCCACTGTTGTGGGAACGATTGTAATGGGCAGAGATTTCTTCTGAATTAATTTCTGACGTTTCACATCGTCATCCTGACTACAAGCTGCTGCTGGTAAGGCAGAGCCTGCTGGAGCAGAATCCGAGGCTTCAGTAGTGCTCATTCTTCGCTTTCTACTTCCTGGTGTGGGTGTGTTACCTTGAATGACCATGGGTTGAGGTTCAGTGATTTTCTCGGCCTGGAGAAGAGGTTTGTAGTGGACGTTCAAGACATGAGCGAAGCAGTCCTTCACGGGAAGGAGTCCAATGTCACAGAATGGACAGAGAACGATAGTAGTATTCGCAGCACTCCCATGGATATGATACGTCTTCACATGGTGAAGAAAAGTGCTTCTGGCAATGGCGGTATGATGACAAAGGATACAGCGTATGATTCCAGTGCTGGAGTAGCACTCCTGAGTAGCTTCGATGGAAGGGTGACTATTGGAACAGGCTTCACAATTAAGCAACCCCATGGCCAGTTCCAGCATAGTCTCCTTGGATGCCCTCCGCTGCGTGCACATCGAACAATGGGCAGTGAGTTTGAACGAGTCATCGAACTTCAGGAGACATATAGCACAACGCATATTAG
Source organism: Ceratophysella denticulata (assembly GCA_034694925.1). Taxonomy (NCBI): domain Eukaryota; kingdom Metazoa; phylum Arthropoda; class Collembola; order Poduromorpha; family Hypogastruridae; genus Ceratophysella; species Ceratophysella denticulata. Next base: position 23,211 of record JAQFYT010000190.1, read on the forward strand.
GATCCAGGATTACTTTCTGGGCCATCTCTCTGTGGAAGCCGGTAAGGTGTTGGCGAAGGCCGATTCGAGAATCAAATGACTTCTGACAGAGACCACAGAAGAGCGGAACGGTACTGACTGCTTGTGAGCCAATTTGAATAACACTGAAAGCCGTTTCCTCGGGCGCATCCGGGCAACAGTTGAGCTTGTGTGCGGACTTATCCTCAGCAGTTATGAGCTGATCACAGGTGTGACATTTGTGCCATTCACTGGCAGAGGCTCCTGGGAACTTCGACAAAACTTCGTCCCCATTGACTACCACGGAGTGTTTAGTGAGCATGTGATTCTTATACATAGCGTAGCAATTTCCCGGAAAGCTCTTGGTGCACGTCCGGCATCTGAGGAGCGGGCTTCCGTCACTCGCTGTTACCCTGTATGGGAACATGGCCCTCTCAGCTATCGTTGCCGCCGTCATACTCAATCTGAGCTTGTGTTGTTGCGCAGCTAACGCAACTTTGTCTGCTGAGAGGGACTGAGATCCACTCCCACTCGTACTCACAATTTTTGGACCACCTCCCGTTGTGCTCACGATCTTGGGGCCTGATAGAGGTGTGGTAGGTATGATGACAGGTTTCGGACCGGTGGTAGCTCCAGATGTGCTCATTATCTTGGGACTAAATCCAGTTGCAGGAGAGATCACAGGCTTAAGACCAGTACTCACGATCCTTTGTCCATTTCCAGAGCCTGTTATACTCACGATTTTAGGACTCAACTCAACACCAGGTTGGCTTACACGTACTGAACTCGTAATTCTGGGCGCAGTTCCGACGCCTGCTGCACTAACGATCTTAGCCCGGGTTCCAGTGCTTATTGCTCGTGCAAGTTGATTGCCGGTAATAATGCTGGGGGTACTTATGAGTTTAGGACCGCTTGCGATCACGTTCTTTGGACTGACCGCCGTACCACTGGCGTTCACGATCTTGGGAATAATTACATCGCCAGTTGCACTCACGATTCTGGGAACCATTCCGGATCCGGTTGCACTCACAATTTTCGGGCCCGTTGAAGCCCCGCCAGTTACACTCGAGATTTTCGGGCTAGTTTGAGCCCCGCCAGTTACACTCAAGATTTTCGGGCTAGCTTGAGCCCCGCCAGTTACACTCAAGATTTTTGGGCCGGTTGGAGTACCGCCGGCAGCTTTCACGAATTTGGGGCCGGTTACACTCATAATCTTCGGGCCGGTTGGAGTACCACCGGTTGCACTCACAATTATTGGGCCAATTGGAGTACCGCTGCCGGTTGTACTCACGATTTTTGGGCCGGTTGAAGTACCCCCGGTTGCACTCACGATTTTCGGGCCACTTGGAATACCGCCACCGCCGGTAGCTTTCACTATTTTTGGGCCGGTTGAAGCCCCGCCGGTTGCATTAACGACTTTTGGGCCAGTTTGGCTACCACCAGTTGCGCTCACGATTTTCCGGCCAGTTGCACTCACAATCCTCGGGTGGGTTGGAACACCGCCACTTGAACGCACGGCTTTTGGGCCAATTGAACTCACGATTTCCGCGTCAACTTCGGTGTCATTCGCACTCAGGATTTTCGGGCCGTTGTTTCCAGTTTCAGTTTCGCCAAGACTACGTGGACTGATTCCACCGCCATTTGCGCTCAGGATCTGTGGACCAACCTTTGGGGCGCCTCCAGTTGAAATTGCGCTCGTAGATTTAGAATGGGATGCTTTAGGCGTGCTCAAGATTTTAGAAGCAGTTCCAGCCCCGACAATCTGGCTAAACTTACTGAGCAGACTTCCCGGAAGCTTAGCAGCTCGAGAATTTGTTGTAATCTTCTTGGGACCAAAACTAACAATCGCCTTCTTACGGTCAGGCACAGGAGCTACAATTTCTGCAACAGGGACTCCGTCCAGTGTGTTAATGGTGGGAGGTAAGACATCCTCGACAACAATTTGAGATTCAACGACATCAACTTCTGCAATGTGGGCAGCGTCAAGGGTGTTATGGGCGGGCTGTAAGACATCCTCGAAAGCAATTTGAGATTCAACAAAATCACTCGGATTCATCATCTCCACTTCTTCCTCTTCTTCTTCTGCTTCTTCATTTTCAAATATATTGCGGGACAAACCAAACTGAAGCCTCGGTCCATCTTCCTCTTCTTCATCCATAGCAGAGTCACACGTGGTATCGAAGTCAAATGGAACTTCCTCTGTTTCGACAACTTCTTCACGATCGGGAACGGCTGAAGACGATACAGCAGATTCTACAACTCTTGTTGGTTCTGATTTTGGGACTGGATTGATCTGCTGAAAAGCCAAGGCGAAAGCACTTGGAGCTTGTGACGGAGCCGTATTGAAAGCCGTGTTGGCCTTTGGAGTCGGCTTAGTAAGCGCCTTCCGAGTCAGCGTTGAATTTGACTGTGTAGGTGGTTCAGGGACGCTCATGAGCGAATCCATAGTGAAGAAAGAATTAGCCGGAGGTTTCTGAAGAAGAGCTGAGGCAGTTGGAGTCGGGACTGAGGGTGTAGTCATTACTCTTTGCTGTCCTTTTGGTAGAATTGGGACAAAAGAACATACAGCATGATCCGTGGTCACTTCTCTCGGATTCGTTTTCCGTCGATTAGCATTATTACTAGGAATTAGTATGATGGGCATGGGCTGTGGACTCGCGACTGGAAAATGTTTATTCTTCACATGTCCAGGGACCTGAGGGTGGACTGGAGGTTGCGGTGGTTTTAGCTGAACACCCTTAAGTGAATTTACACGTGTAGGTCCAGAATGGGTTGTAGAGGTTGAGGCTGACTTTGATGAACTGGCGTATTTAACTACTAGAGGTTCTTTTCTCTCATGTTGGCTGGGAACTTTAGAGGCCGATGGACTAAGCTTTTTCCCAGCTGGGGCAAGGGAAGTGACACTTGTTATCATTAGAGGTGCTGCTGAGTCCTCCTCGATTTCGTTCGAGAGTGGAATGACGTCGTCATCGGAAGTTTCTTCACCTTCCGCTGAAAAATAGATAAATAAGTACACTAATCATTAGACAAGGGTTTATGATGGCTCACATTAATCCGAAGTAAGTTTGAAAATACGAGCTGATCACAGCCACACTTTCGAGTCCTCAGCAAAATTCGCCGTTAAAAAATTGGTTCATGCCTAAACAATCTATTATCAAAACTGTAGAGCTAAAAGTCTTAAGGATTCTGTCCTCTTCTGATCAACTCTTTCATACAGTATGTAACTTTTCGTCAATTAAGCGTATCTCTAACTCATCTAAAACGGAATGCATTCAACTCTACTATTTAATATTGGGTGGTATTTTTCGATGCATTGTGAAAAAATAATATACAATGAAAACAAAGCGTTTAAAAAAATGGAATTTTTCACCAACCTAACCTGATTAAATGAACTTTACTGGTATATAAGTCTTTACCCGTACCCGTCTTAAACAGACGAGATCTTGCAACTAATTAAAATACAAAGCTAGCCAGGATGAATGCATTATTGAATGCATCGCATTTAACTTACCATGGTGCTTCATATGGGGTTTCTTATTTACACAGGCCTTTCGCTTGCATAGAAACATTATATCTTCCCCACTCCCACTTCTGTAGACATTGAGATTCTGAGTAGTTCCCTCAATAGTTAATGCCACGTTCTCATACGTTGTTGTACCGTTCATGAATTTCTTCAAAACTGCTTCTGTGGGGAGAGGGCTCATAATTGGCTTGCCCTGCTGCACTAATTTAACCAATCGGAGAAGCGGTGTCACTTTGGATGCATCTGGCTTACTCAATGCAGAACGTTTCATGGCTCCGAAACCGGAGTTGTCCTTATTATGTCTATAGTTGACGTGCTGAACAATTCGGGTGAAATTGAGGAGGAACGGAGTTGAGTAGTCAACTTTACTGAAACCCATACGTAATGTCTCGTCAGAAAAAACTGTAATAATGACAACAAAATTAACAATTGTTAACAATGACTTATATCTAAATAATTACTGTACAAAACAGCTGTAGATAGCCCTACCGAAATACAGGCGGAATGCGGAATTTACAAAATATAGGTACTGTACAACATGCCATAAAATGATTCCAGCGAAAGCGAAAAACTAATTTCGTAAAACATTCAGAAAATCAGGAACCTCCAACCTCCCATGATTATCATCTTTATTTTTATGAGATTTTCACCTTTAAATCTACGTATGAGTCAAATTTGAAGCATGATTAAAGCTAAACTGTGCGACGAGAGGCGAGATGAACAATGAATTTTTGTGGTTAGCTTACTCTCAAGTTTTCCTTTTGCTTCAGCATCGTCTCTTACATCCAAATTCGTCCTCACAATTTCCAAGCCATCTGAAACAAGGAATGAAATAGGACAACAGCCTCCAGTACACTAACAACAACAACTTCTACATCCAGAGATCGAGAGATCACAGCAGGAACGAAACAGATCCTAAACTCTAATTGAAAGATTTTAATAATACTTTCGTCTTGTACCCTCAGATAAGACTTACCATTGACACGCTTTGAATGAGAAAGGGCAAGACGAATTTGAGATGCCTTCACCTCCCCGGCCAGGTCCAGTCCCAGCGATATTGGTAAATCGTTCTCTACCTCGATTAAACCGTCAGAATTATTCCAGTCGTCCAAATCTAACAGATTATAATATATGTGTAATGACTTGGTTCTGTCAACGCCTAAAAATTAGGTACATAATCTACATTTCAGCTCTCAAGTTATGCCACACCGCTCATCGACGCAAACTTACCAAAGTCACATAATTCATTGCCGAAATTCTCGTTTATTTTCCACTTGTGAAAAGATTTATCCCAATTCGTTATGGAATTGATACAGTCATCAATTTCCCGATCTCGTTTCACTTCCTCTGGATCTCGCTGCAGAGCCGAGAATGTTGAGTTGTTCTTAGCCTGGCCGGGCAATTTGACGGGCTCTGGATTTGACATTATCTGGAACAACAGAGAAGAGTAAGGCGTTAGCATTACATACTTGATTATTTAAAAATAAATAAAAACCAATATATTCAGCACCCTCGGAGGCGTCTAAATTTTGATTTGGCTATAGGACACTCCGGACCCTTTCAGAGACATAGGGTTTCGGTGTATAGTATTCAATAATTTCTAGGCTGCTAGGATGCCTTTCTGGACCACTGTACAGAGTTATACATACAGGTCTTTGTGCAACCAAACCAGGAGCAGCTGCAGCTGCTCAGCTGTATATAGGTTATATCACCCAAATCTACATAAATGTCAATTTTAATGAGCATATTTTACATTTGACAGTATGAAATTGTAGTATTTACAACCTAACTACTACTTTGTAAATCATACAATAAAAGCGAATACATGCATTTCATTGCCAAATTCACAGACGTCCGCGTGAGAGAAACATTGGAAAAAAATAAATATTTTCACCTCCCTCTTCACAGCAGAACACAAAATACGAAAAAGGCATAAAAAATCATAAAAAGGAAGAGAAAGCATATTGTAGAATTACACCCACAGAAAACTCATTCAGGGTCAGGGCTAATAAACCATGTACTATTGCAATTTATGGTCAAATTCTGAATTCACACCCACTCAATGACGACGTATGAGAAATAATAAGTAATATTAATAGGTATGGTATGAAGCATGCATACAGTAAATCTTATGAAGCATCTTATTAAATCTGAGGAATTTATAAACCACAAGAACAGTGTTCATAAAAATTACAAATTAAGTACTTACTTACGAATTCAGTGATGCTGTCTGATGCAATGCAAAATTATGCAATTAAATGACACTAAAGACGCGGAACAATTACACCGTCATAACCGAGCAGACTATTCAAAATTGCAAATGACGGAAGAGCAATGAACTTTCACGAAACCCAATTTCCTAATCCTAATCCTTGACCTTGCTCAGACATCTGGGGTCAGTTGGAAGTTTAGAATAAGAAAAAAGCTTGACGCTACTTTGGTGAGAAGCGGAAGCTGACTATGGCCGATCGAGGCATGGCACGGACAAACTATGGAGGACGAATATTGATAACCTTCCCAAAATTAAAACTACCACTGCACTACCAGCTAGGGATAAGGATAGCCTAAGATTTTGAATTTTGGACCCGTTCTCGACATATGATGCTCTGCTAAAAAGGATACAACAATGCTGAGGAACCAATCACCGGAATCAAAACAAAAGTTTCCTCCAACTACAGCTGAGCGCATGCATGGAAGAAGAGAGAAAGGTGCCTAACAAACAACTCGGGGTAGTATAATCCTCCTGGCCTGCATCAAGTTGGCGTTCTCGAGTTTCGAGAGGCTTCATGCCATACCCTACGGCATGTCATATTGATATAACTCTGCAAAACAAACTCAACCATTACTACCTTCTATTAGGCCTTAGGAAATGGTGAGGGAGCTTTTTGTGTAGAGAATTTGAACATGACCAACCTAGCCTCCCTCTTCGGCCCCAGCCGCATCCTATCTTCCGAGCGGGGTTCAGCACTCAGCCAAAATGCCAAATTCAAGTTGTCTTCTTATCCGGGATTGGTCGACAATAAAAATGCTGAGGATTCCTGAGGCTCCACTGATACTGATTGATGACTAAACAGAACCACTGGATGGAGCTCTTCACAATTTTGCTATTTATACCTTGAATTGAAGACAAAAGTATAATTAAATTAACGTTCCTGTCTGTAGGGTACGGATATGTACCAGGCATTTTAAAAAAATATTGATTCCGTAACCCGTTTATTCAGATCGCTCGGTTTAAACTACAAAAAAGTTAGGTAAGTTGCGGATTATATCAGGTTTAGGTAAAATGAAGTACCTACGCAAGGGCATGACCTAATCTGAACCTGAATTTTATCTCTATTGTTGTTCTAATTATGCAAATGCATGCATACAGTAATATATTTGAATGTATTAAAATATTCTGTCATTGTCACCTGTTGTCGAAATAATACTAACAGTTTCACACAAAACTAGAGCAAGGTGCGTAGTGCGTTCGCTCGCCTCTTTTGATTTTCAGGAAAACAAAAAAACATCACATACATACAATAGTGTACAAACCATCACACATTCCATGCCATGCACAAAATTGAATGTCAAGAAAAACAATTAAAGTCAAAAAAATAATATAATTAAAATTTAAAGAATTACTAAACAAGCGAAATATAATTAATTAAATAACTTAGGTCAGGTTTCGCTCAGGAGAGCTGACTGAGATAAACCATGGGATGAAAGTATATCAACAATATATTGGTCGAAAATCTCTCCTCAAAAATAAACTACCTAAAATAAATCGCTTTATAAAAAGTTATTCAGCAAAATTACGAGCCTCTATCCCTATCTCAGACACCTAATCTGTCAGTACAGTAGTAAATCATAAGTACTGTAATTGTAATACGGATACTTTAGCTCATACTACACAGATAATCCAAGGTTTATCTCGGGTGCCTTTGGCAGACTTTTTGACTTTATCTAAGCCTTTATCGCACCTTTGCCGAAACCTACATATTAGGTATAGGTACGATGCATGTTGAGCATGAGGAAGAAGAATTTATCGCGCTGATCAGGTCACTCAAGTGTCAAGACCGGGCCCATTTCAGATTCTCCAATTATGTACGACTACGGCGTTAGCGCTTCCCATGCTGGTAACAGTGAGCCTCAACCATTTAAATCAGCGAGGGCGAGGGACCATGGAAACACAGCCGAATGTCCAGTCACTAGTACAGCACACCGTACTTGTCAGTCCAGTCACCAGTGCCAAACTACCAAAACTGGTCCTCTAGGCTACCAAAACTGGTAGCCTATCTCTCTAGGATACCAAAACTGGTAGCCTATCTCTCTAGGATACCAACACTCGTACCCTAGGCTCGAATTGCCCCAAGACTACCAAAACTGGTCCTCTTCCTATTGGCTATATATGGCTTATAGGCTACCAGTTTTGGTAGTTTGGCACTGGACTGCTTGTCATTGACAGGTTTTGTAAAATTGCCTTTGCACAATTTGCTTTGATTTGATTGACAAATGAAATATTTAAACCTCGTTGTCCCGTAGTCCCGTGTCCCATCCATAAAACTCGTCATTCATGAGTGACATAAGGCACCAACCAACCATTTGAATTTGAAGGACTCTCGACACGCAGAAAATACGGATAACCGGACAAGCCTCTGCGTCATTTTAGGAGGGTACCGCCTACCGCCTTTGCAGCAGAATACGGCCAACAAGTTGCTTGTCATCGCGAGAGCACAATACAAGTAAATCTTAGCGTAGCTTCTACTAACAATTAATTCGCAAATCGTATGACGTTATGACTCACAAAAAGCTACAACAAAAACAAATGCGGCACTCAATCAGAAAGAGCAGAAGCGAAGATGAAATGAAACCTCCATGATTTTAAAATTCGTGTATTCCGCGCCCGAAATTCCCCGCGACGACCCATGAGACACGTTTGGTCATCGTCGCCTTAGGTATTTCCTTAGGTACCCAGGTGCCTATTATCTACCGAAAACCTGTTATCTAATTTAACTCTACCCAACACTCCGATTTTCTGAATTTAATAAGTCCATTACGGGTTAAGCTAGGCTAATTGGTAATCCACAATTATTAGACTAAATATTTATACTACTTTGTCCTCAAGTGTGAAACAATAAGCTGCAGAATTTGCGAAGAAATACCTAGTCAGGCCTAGTCTAGTAGCCAAACATACTTCACTACATTTGAGCTATATGTTAGGTTTAAATTAATACTAGCGCAGTATTTTTCTAATTTCGGGTTAGGTTAGGTTTAATCATAGAGGTATGATTCTATTATAAGTAGACTAGAGCGGCACTATTGAGAAATCCGGAAATTTTCTGACTTGTTTAAGGTACTTTAAGCCTGCAACGTTCAGCACGTATCCCATAACAACATGCAGAATTGGCACATTTAAACAATACTAGCCGGTATGGCATGGCCATGGCAACTATGGCCTTTCGCGTTGTCGTCTAGTTGTTTACTTCTCTAAAATATCAAAAAAATTTGAATTCCATGACTTGTCCAATCATATTTGGTACATTTTCTAGATTACACATTGAATCCACATGGCTTTTCGATTTGAATTTTCCCACATAAGTACCTTATCAATAACCCGAGTCGTGGAAACCCGAGTAAATTAGTCTCACCCAAATATAGCGCCAAATATACCATTGTAGCTGCAAAGTTACTAATGTAGCCGCAAACTTACTCATGTAGCCGCAAAGTTCCTATTTTAAGCTGTAAAATTCTCTTATTTCGCCGCACGTTTAAATACTACCCGAAAAAAACGTACGATAAGGAATGGAAATTCCAGTTTATCCTTTGTACTTTACACAAAGGCATTTCTTTTCCGAAATCTACATGATTAATATTATCCTATACATACACTACATACAAAATTGGTGGTCTAGACTTTTGGAGCACCCGACAGGCATCCGGCTTGTTTGGGGCCGGCGAAGCCGGGGGCCCCAAACATAGGATGC